>BSBK01010077.1:0-292500 GCA_027943335.1 Chamaecyparis obtusa
AATACTTGAAATTTATAAAAGATATGTATTTCATGTTTTATTAATGCACATAATTTTTGAGTTTGTTATTCATGTTATACTATTGGTTATTAAAATCTTGTATGCTTATATCATTGGTATTTCTGGTTGAGATAGTTTAGTGAGCTATGTGTAATCTCTCTCTGACATACCTTCATGACAAAATCACAAGATAATTGCATTCAAGGGAGAAAAAGCTTGATGCTTGCAAACAAATTGATGTTGAGACTAGATGCAAAGAGAGTTTGACATTTCAAAAGAGGTCAAGAAGTTGATAAACTTGAGCTTCACAGGGAGAAGATGGTGTAGATCTCTATAATTTTGTTGACTATTAGTGTTTCACACTTAGTCATATATCTAGGCAAGGATGGTCGGTCATCACTGCGACCGAGTCATTCTATAAAGGCTGAGTTTTGTATTGTATACTTACCGAGTAGTAGTACTGCCGAGTAAAGTCACGGTCACAATATGTTTGTAATATGCCGAGTATAGTTATTGCCGAGCTACATATATCAATGATTACCAAGTGATAGAGAAGTTCAACAGATGCCGAGTACAGTTGATGCCGAGTGCCAGGGATAACTTTTGTCAAGTTAGCCAGAATTGACATACAAGTCTGAAATAGCACAATGATCGAGGTAAACCATTTTTTAAGTTAATTATATTTTGTATGTTGTCTATTTGAGGTAATCACGGAGGTGGTTACGCATCCATATTGCTATTAGTAATCACGGAGGTGGTTACGCATCCATATTGCTATTAGTGGTTACCTTTAGCCAATCAGAAAATTGTATAGTATAGGCGGCAATAGGAATATTTCTAGACGTAGATCTTGTAACGATAAAATGTTTTTGTTACTATATAAAGGAAAGATCTAGGACAGAGATATAGAGACATTGAGATCAGATGAATACTGTGAGTATGTGAGTATGAGGAAATGATAAGGAGAAGTATTCCGATCAAGTTTAGTGACCGAGCAGAGTAGTGAAAGGACAAAATCAAGAACAATCAGATAGAAGAGATCACAATTATATAGAAAAGAGAAGATCTGTAATCAGCATATCAGTGCAAACCGAAGGATCATATACTAAGACATTTTAACCAGTGTATCAGAGTAAATCTCTTAACGGAGTAGTCTTAGCAGACTTTTGTAAATCTCTTTACAGAGTGCTTACTTTATTGTAAGTTTACAAATCCTCTAACAAGGTAGACTGAATAAGTCTCTTAGCTTTTAACAGAGCAGACCTTTCATAGGGTAGATCATGATATGATCAAATTTTGTAAAGCCCTAACAGGCAAAATTTATTATCTGCAGTAGTGAAGATTTGTGGGTGTCATCCCCACCCTAGTTTTACCTTTCAAGGGTTTCTGGGTTACCAAATCTATTGTGTTATGTGTGATTTCATGTATGCTGCTTGACATGATATATTACTTAGATTATTCAAGTTTTGTTTACATAATGCATAAAGTTCTAACAATTTAAAAGGATAGAACTCAGTAAGTTTTGATTCACCCCCCCCTCTCAGTACTACTTTCCCATTTGTATTTCCAACAATTGGTATCAAAGCAAAAGGGTTTGTCATAAGGAAGTCTAACCACTTGAGAAAAAGATCTTAAGATGGAAGTTTACAAACTGGGAAAAGTCATAGAGAACCAAAAGATTGAAGTTCAACTAGCATTACAACAACTGGAAGCAGCCAGAGGGGAACTGCAGAAATCTTTGAGCAAAAGAAGAGAAATAGCTATTCAACAAAGTGAGCCACTGTACAAGGAAGAAGACACCACTGGACTATTTGATACTGGTAATGACCAAGCCATGAAAGAACTGTTGGAGAAAAATACCATACTGAATTATGAGATCAGGACTCTAAAAAGAGAACATGAAATTCAATATGTCAAACTCTGTGAAGTAGTGGAGCAGAAAAAGAAAGCTGAAGATGATAAAGCAATGGCTGAAGAAGAAAAAAGAAAAATTGCAATAAGGCTAGATGAGAGAACAAGTGATATACAAAGGTTGACTAATAATCAACTAGATATGGTAAATCAACTATTGCTGGCCAACCAAGAATTGGGTAGGAAAGACTTGGAAAACAATCAACTAAAACATGAAAATGATCAGATGAAACATGAGTTGAGAACTAAGAAAGAAATCAATGAAAGGATGAACAAACCTAATGAAGCTACAAAGTATTTTGAAGAACTGTTAAGGTCACCTAGGAGATCTGGTGATAGATCTGGACTTGGACTGAATGAACAATCATCTACTAAAGAAGGAGAGTCATCAAAAGATGGAGAACAGAAGAATGCTAAATCAAAGAACAAAAGGACCACATGTCATCACTGTGGGAAGCCAGGACATATAGCCAACATATGAAGAAGCAAATATGGTAAGACTGATTCTAAACCTAAGTTTAATGGACATTGTTTTAACTGCAAGAAGCATGGACATCAAGCACATGAATGTAGATCTAAAGCTAACATTTCATCCACCTCACCCAAGTTTCAAGGAATTTGTTTCAATTGTCAGAAGTATGGGCACAAAGCTTACGAATGTCAATCTAGACCAAGGTGGTCAACTAATGAGAAAACAAAGCCAGTCACACAGCGTAAAAGTTACAATTGGGATTACAACACTTGGTACAATTGTCATTATTGTGGTAAGTATGGACATATTGGAGTAAATTGCATGAAGACTCATTTTAGAGGCAAACCTAAAAGCTGGATGAATGGAAGCATGGTTTGTTATAAATGTAATAAGGTCGGTCACTTAAAGAGAGATTGCAGATCACCTATGCCGAGCAATCTTAACAACCAGAATGAGGATATTTGTGAAAAAATGAGGAACCAGATGGAGAAGTCATGGAGGAAGAAAGAAGAAGGAACAACAAGTGAAGCAAGCACAGCTGAGGTCATCCAATCCGATGGATCAGGTGATCACACTTCTTCCAACTAAGCATGAAAGGTATGTCTGGAACTGATTCTTGCAAAGCCTTACTTTATATCAGTTCCTAATATAGAATTGAGAAAAAGTCCATATCTGCATAGATTAAGATGCATTAGGACATATCTGAGAAAAAATAGAAATTTTCATTTTGATGCCGAGCATCAGTGTCATGACCAAGCTAACAATGTTTGTCGAGCCCCTGTTATTGCCGAAATGCTATGTCGAGCTGTATCACAATGGTTACATTGACCGAGCTTGTGTCTAACCGAGTTTAACATGAGTTTGTCGAGACAACTGTACTTCACCTAAATTTTGTACAGAGCATTTATGAGGCCCTAATCCTATTTTTTTGGATTCTATAAAGCGGAAAGTTGCCGTTAATTTCATTTCACGAGGCTATTCAAGATTTTAGAGCAATTCAGAATTTGTACAACCCAAATCAAGCAAAGCGATTCCGAATCTTCTCAGCATGCTGTCAGCAAAATTCATCTGCAGGGTTAATTGACAAAAAGGTACTTTACCGAGCTACTATTTTCTTTTCAAAAATTACAGTGTGAAATGGCATCATCTTCATCCACACTAGTTAGGAAACAGGGAATGGAAGTTTTCAATGTACAACTTGTAAGGAATGAGGTTTGTAAACTGAGGATATTCAAGGTAATATCCGAAAGTGAGATCAAAGGAGATTTGAACGGAGCCCTATCTGTGACTTTGGAAAATGTGTTAATGATGAATGATTTTAGGTCATGCTATATGTGCAAAATTGGAGAAATCGGTGATTACGAGATCAGGGAAGCATATGACAAACTGTGTATCAACGGAGTGCTGAAGTCAGAGCACAAGGTCGTTGCCAACCAAGGGTTAGTACATGCCCTAAATTTCTCACAAAATTTCAAAGTTGAATGGATAAAGATCATGTTGGGTCAAGTGCATGACATGCAATTATGGCTAGAAGATAGACCGATGAGGATTATGAAGGAAATGATACATGATGTCACTAGTTACCCTACCATTGACGGGAAGAGAACAATGAAATGTGCAGGAAAAGAAGATATTCAAGCGAACACATAGGCAGTCTGGAACAAACGCAGAATGACAATTTTCACCATCACTGATCTAGAAATTGACTTCACTGTTAGAGTTATCTCACATAAGTTTTACCAATCCAGTCGGTTGGACAGCGTCCCCTGTATGACAGTGGACCAGGCTTGGAAGATAATTAAGAAAGGGCACACATATGATCTTGCCGAGCTCCAATTGACTCAACTTGCCGAGAACTTGAACTCCATCAGGACGGCAAAGAACTCTATGTGTAAGTTCGGTTCCTTATTGATCTGTATATTCTTTTATGTCAAGAAATATTTTCCTACACATGGTGATGTGAAATGGGATAAGAAGAAACCCATTACTGTTCAGATAAATGATTTCATAAATGAGATTGGTGATGATTTTGAAGGAATCATGGACAATTATTTCATTGAGTTTAAGAAGAAAATGAGGAATAGGACTAGAGTCCCTATGTCTCTGATTGAGAAATATAGTAAGGACATATATTTTCTAGTAGACACAGACTTTAGCTATGCACAGACAGTCCTACCTAGGGTTGCATGGTTGATGCCACTACCCTATGAACTCAATATTGATGAAGCTACTGCTGCAATCACAACCCTCCTAGATGAGGAAGTTGATACTAAGGCATCTTACTTTGGTACATTTGAAGAGGCCAAATCCAAGATCTCTTTGGGATTATTGGCTACCACCACTGAGAGAAGAAGAAAGAAAATAGTAAAGAATCTGGAAGAATATGTTAAAGAATCTGACAAAGATACACCACTAGAGTTAACCCAAGGGTTAGGAGAAGATGAGAAGAGTGCAACTAGTGGAAGTGAGACAGAAGAAGAAGAGGAGGAGAAACCAATAATTGTCGAGTCCCCACCTAAAAGAAGAGTGTTAAAACATAAAGTGTCTGAGATACCATCACTTAAACCTTGGCCAAAAAGGACTACTACCGAGACCCCTAAGATGCCTCCTGCATCTGCAAAGCACAAACTCGCTCAACCGAAGGCAGTGCCGACCAAGGTCATGAAGAAGCTGAGAAGGAAACTTGTTCTACCAAAAGATGAAGAAGAAACTGAAAGTGATGAAGCAATAAAGGGGAAGGCAACACAACATGGTTCACATCAACTCACTATTGATGAATTGTGTCATAAGCTTACTAGCACAGCTGCAGTTGATGAAGTGAAGAAATTAAAGTTTGGATTGCTGAGTATTGGAGATAAAGAAAAATTTGAGGATGCCATTCTTGAAATGTTATACACTTTCAAGATGCTGCCAATTGAAATTGAAAATAGGATTCCACAGGAATTGTGCAACAGAGTCACACAAAAGTGGGAGTATGCTTTATAAATAGAGCAGGAAATAAGAGCAAGTACATTAGCACAAGTTGAATCCACTCTCACTCTTGCAAATATCAAACAGATAGTCAACCAATACAGAGGCAAGTTTGATCCTAAACTTAGAGCCTATCTTATCCTTCAACACAAGATTGAAGATGTTGTTCAAGAGAGTTTAAAGATTTGAAGGTAGTGTTTGGTTTGATACTGGCCCCAGTAGAAGACAAGGATGAAGGAAAGAATGACAGTTCAGTTGCAACCACTTCAACAGTTGTTGAACCTAACAACAAGAAAATTACAAAGGAGACTGATACTCCTAAGGAAGTGCAATTACAAGATAGTTTTGAGGTTCATATTGTTGATATACCGGTGGAGAACCCCATTAAGACATCGTTCCTAACTGAGGATGATCTAAAGAACACAATAGCAACAGGAACACCCCTGCCAGGTAGTAACACTGTACTATTGCAAGTCAAGGATTATCCCACCATCACGAGCACACAATCTATCATTGATAATCCTCCTATACCTAAAGTTGCTACTGTTGATAAGTTAGTCGGTACAAGTCTTACCAAGGAATCAATCAAGTCGGTACCACTAATCCAACCTGCCAAGGAAGAAGTTAAAGCACATAAGGACAAGGAATGAAGCTAGATGAACAAGTTGTTCGACCTCATGCCGAGGAAAAGGAGAAAGAAGAAGGAAACAATAGAGAAAAATTCATTGAAGAACAAGCGTTGAAGGAACACGAGGCCATCAAAGCTCTTGTACAGCTGCCGAGTGGAAGCACCCCACCGAGAGTACCAAAGGAAACAGATGAGGTAACAATTGATGAAGAAATTGTTATTCCTAAATGGGATATTGATAACCTTACCTTCAAGCAGCTACAGATAATGAAAGATTTGCTAACTAGGAAAAGTAGACAAGCGGAACTCCGACGGGAGCATCAGCAAAAATAGGTTCTTCATGAAATTAAGGACATATTTAATGAAGTTTATGACTTATCTGATGTAAATAGTTCCATTCCCATATTGGAACAACTTGTACATATTGTTCAGAAAGTAAATAATGACACGAGTTGTGCAAGTGATAAGTTATTTGAATGGTCAGAACGCAGATTTGAGACAAAGATGCTAGATAAAATATCTGCCGAGATAGCAGTAAAACAAGTTGAGTTGTCAACTTTGGTAAAGGAGACCGAGAGATTAGTTGTGGATGGATAGTCTCTACTGGCGAAGATATGCAATGTTGAATTATTCACAAATGAGAATCAACTCTTGCTTGAAACTCTCAAGCAAGAGATCAAAGTTTCAAGTCAGTCCTTGACTTTGGATGCCAGCACAAGTGCCGGACATTATGTTAAGGTAATGCAAACACAGGGTAAGTTAGCCGAGCTGATGGAAAATGATGGCAAGATTCACTCTCACCTATTTTCTATTCAAACTATTCTTACACCACATCTGGAGGCTATACAGAGAAAATTAGCCAAGGCTAACACATTGATCCAGAGTGATTGACATTTGTCTACAGCCGAAGGTCTCATCAATCTGGCCACTAATTTAGAAGTACAAACTGAAGTGTTAAATCTCACTTCAACTACATGGACAGATGCATTATACATGATCACGGTGCTCCACAGACCATTTTTGGAGAAAATTTGTAACTTACCTACTGATGAGGAAATTAGTCATGTCAAAAACAAGGGGGAATTATCATGACACGAGTGTAAACAGGGACAGGTAACACAATTTTGAATATGTATATATATCTCAGGGGGAGTTTTTAGGCTATACAAACATATTTTTGTAATTGTATATACGAATGTCATGACAAAGTGTTTTTGCCACTAATGTCAAAGGGGGAGATTGTAGATCTCTATAATTTTGTTGACTATTAGTGTCTTACACTTAGTCATATATCTAAGCAAGGATGGTCGGTCATCACTACGACCGAGTCATTCTATAAAGGCCAAGTTTTGTATTGTATACTTACCGAGCAGTAGTACTACCGAGTAAAGTCACGGTCACAATATGTTTGTAATATGCCGAGTATAGTTATTGTCGAGCTACATATATCAATGATTATCAAGTGATAGAGAAGTTCAACAGATGCTGAGTATAGTTGATGCCAAGTGCCAGTGATAACTTTTGCCGAGTTAGCTAGAATTGACATACAAGTCTGAAATGGCACAATGATCGAGGTAAACCATTTTTTAGGTTAATTATATTTTGTATGTTGTCTATTTGAGGTAATCACGGAGGTGGTTACGCATCCATATTGCTATCATTGATCCCTATGTATAACCTTTAGCCAATCAAAAAATTGTATAGTATAGGCGGAAATAGGAATATTTCTAGACCGTAGATCTTGTAATGGTAAAATTTTTTTGTTACTATATAAAGGAAAGATCTAGGACAGAGATATGTGTGTGACTCAGAGAGAGATATAGAGACATTGAGATCAGATGAATACTATGAGTATGTGAGTATGAGGAAATGATAAGGAGAAGTATTTAGATCAAGTTCAGTGACCAAGCAGAGTAGTGAAAGGACAGAATCAAGAACAATCAATAGAAGAGATCACAATTATATAGAAAAGAGAAGATCTGTAATCAACATATTAGTGCAAACCAAAGGATCATATACTGAGACATTTTAACTAGTGTATCAGGGTAAATCTCTTAACCGAGTAGTCTTAGCAGACTTTTGTAAATCTCTTTACCGAGTGCTTACTTTATTGTAAGTTTACAAATCCTCTAACAAGGTATACTGAATAAGTCTCTTAGCTTTTAACAGAGCAGACCTTTCACAGGGTAGATCATGATATGATCAAATTTTGTAAAGCCCTAACAGGAAAAATTTATTATCTGCAGTAGTGAAGATTTGTGGGTGTCATCACCATCCCAGTTTTACCTTTCAAGGGTTTCTGGGTTACCAAATCTATTGTGTTATGTGTGATTTCATGTATGCTACTTGACATGATATATTACTTAGATTGTTCAAGTTTCATTTACATAATGCATAAAGTTCTAACAATTTAAAAGGATAGAACTTAGTAAGTTCTGATTCACCCCCCCCCCCTCTCAGTACTACTTTCCCATTTGTATTTCCAACAAATGGTTCAATCAACTTGTGACAATCCTGATCATATTGATTGAGAGGGAGTTCACTATTGAAGGTGAAACACTTCTGAGCTAAACTTGATATAATTGATTATTATACTAATGAATCATGAATGTTTTTAAACAGTCATGCCCCCTGTGTAAATCATGAGGAAGTGACGACTTCCAAATGATTATCACTTGTATTTGCAAAACTTATTGGAAGGTGACGATCTTACAATAACTTGATCTTCTATTGTGATAGACATCTTGTGATGGCTAAAACAGATCATGATAGATGACATCTTCTATTGTGATAGACATCTTGTGATGGTTGAAATAGATCATAATAGATGACATCTTCTTTTGTGATAGACATCTTGTAATGGCTAAAATAGATCATAATAGATGATGTGAATGTTCTTATGGTAAGTGCACATTACCTATGAACATTTTTTGAGTACTTGGTGGACATCATGTAACTTGATGTCGGTAAGCCATTACTCTAAGCACTTGGTGAATATCATGTGACTTGATATTCTGCAGGCCAATGCTCCTGATATCGTTAGATTATATCTCTATAATTTTATTGAGTACTTGGTGGACATCATGTGACTTGATGTCGGTAGGCCATTACTCTGAGAATTTGGTGAATATCATGCGACTTGATATTCTACAGGCCAATGCTCCTGATATCATGAGATGATATCTTTGTAAACTTTTGAGTACTTGGTGGACATCATGTGACTTGATGTCGATAGGCCATTACTCTAAGCACTTGGTGAATATCATGTGACTTGATATTTGCAGGCCAATGCTCCTGATATCATGAGATGATATCTCTATAATTTTATGGAGTACTTGGTGGACATCATGTGACTTGATGTCGGTAGGCCATTACTCTGAGAATTTGGTGAATATCATGCGACTTGATATTCTGTAGGCCAATGCTTCCGATATCATGAGATGATATCTTTGTAAACTTTTGAGTACTTGGTGGACATCATGTGACTTGATGTTAGTAGGCCATTACTCTGAGCACTTGGTGAATATCACATGACTTGATATTCTGCAAGTCAATGCTCTCGATATCATGAGATGATATCTCTATAATTTTATTGAGTACTTGGTGGACATCATGTGACTTGATGTCTATAGGCCATTACTCTGAGCACTTGGTGAATATCATGCGACTTGATATTCTGCAGGCCAATGCTCCCAATATCATGAGATGATATCTTTGTAAACTTTTGAGTACTTGGTGGACATCATGTGACGTGATGTTGGTAGGCCATTACTATGAGTATTTGGAGAATATCTTGCGACTTGATATTCTATGACAAATACTCCTAATATCATGAGATGACATTCTTATAAATCTATGAGTTATGGTGAATATCATGCGACTTGATATTCCTAGTCAGACCATATCTTTGGTATCATGAGAAATGATATATTCTTATCCTAATCATGTGTTTAATCTTCCCTGGCTAAGAGAGAGTGTTGATGTTTTGTAGCTTTAGTCAGATAAACACTATGAGTCAATACTAGTGAAGAGAGAGAGACATATATATATATATATATATATATATATATATATATATATATATATATATATATATATATATATATATATATATATATATATATATATATATATATATATATATATATATATATATATATATATATATATATATATATATATATATATATATATATATATATATAGTATATATGAGATGTATATATATACTTAAATGTGTGTGTGTGTGTGTATAATCATAATTATCATTATATTAATTACATAATAATGAATAGACATGTCCCACTAAGGGACATGTCTCTTCTTGGCTCATTCTCAATATAAATACAAGAGATTGTTGCATTTGGAAAACACATACAATGAGATAGTGCTATTACATTTGCAATGATCCTAAAACCTTAACAATTCTTAAATAACTAGCATAGATATCTTAAATGCATGTATCTAAAAGACACTGGGAAATATTCTTATTTATTCTCAATAACAATTTTGATATCTCTATGTCATTTAGATAGATGTATTTATTATAAAATAGATTCTAAACTTATTACTAAGAAAAATGGACCATAAATTCTCAACAAATTAAATATACGCAAACCATTATTTAAAAGATAATATATAATTAGTAAGATAAAAGAATAAAATTTTATTATATTTTAGATTTTATTTTTATACCTTAAAATTAATTTAAAAAGTATTATCTTGTAGGTAATAAAATAGTATTCATTAGTTAGATGTTTTTTTTATCTTGTTACACATCACTTAATTATTAATAATTTTTACTTTGTCAGCTATAATATTATTTTATTTAATAATTTTTTTATTAATACTCTGTGTTGCCACTATAATTAGGCCTCTCGACGTATTTATTTATTTTAATTAATTTATTCAAATTGAAAAATACTCTTAAAAGGAGCTTGAGGAAGATATAAAATACTCCAATTCAATCTTGATATGATGCTTGACCATACAAATGAGGTATGCTCATTTCATTTTTTTGAGCTTATAAAATCTAGCTTAAAATAGTTACAATAATTTATTCTATTATTCAATTTAATATTTAAAAGTTGATAATTATTATTATTGTAATACTATCATTTCATTTTTCTCATAAGTTTAGTATGGTTTAATTCAATTCAATTATTAAAAATATTTTCAACTACTATAAATCAGTTTGTTAATATATCTTTAACCATATAGATCAACTTAGGAGTTACGTGTTTAATCTTTTAGATTAGAGTAGTACAATGTTGATAGAGTTGTGTGATTTGTAGTTTTAAGGGTTTTTTGTTATTTGATACTTTTAAAGATTTTTATTATTGTTGTTATTGGTTGTGATTTTACTATTATAACAACATATTTCATGTGTAAAAGTAGATTGATAGAATAAATTTTAAATTTTTTAATGCAAAATTGATCAATTTAAATGCATGGATTTGTTAAGGAATTGCTTAATCTTTGTGAGTGTTTCATTATATTTTTAATATTTATTTGAAGAGGTTTTGTGGTTTAATATTTTGACTCCTATGTGTTGTTGTATTTAAAATATATTAGCACAGTATTAAATATTTGGGAACATTATAGAGTATAAGCTATGAGGGATGCATGTAGGGGTGGGATGAGGAATAAAATGAGATATGGGTATCGAGGAAGATGTGTGGTGAGGTGTGTACACATGAACAAAAGAAGTAATTGAACGAGGAATGGAATGAGAAGTAACCATGGTGGAAGAAGAAATGGAAGTAAAAATAACATGAGTGGAAGGAGTGGTGGGAACAATGATGTGGTAAGAGTCATGGTTGTGTCGAATAGAGTAATACTTGGGCAAAGAAGAAGAAAGAATGGGGGAAAAAACTACATATGAGATGCAAGAATGGTGCAAGGAGTAAAGTTATGGTATATAACATAGAGGAACAAAATTAGGGAAAATTGGGAGGGAGATGTTGTTAGAGTAAAGAATTAATTTAATTACATTGATTAAATTAACTTTACTACATCTTAAGATTTCACTTTATGCACTGCATTAGTCATTTAATATAATTAAATCTAATTATTAAATGCCTATTTACCTATTAGGGTTTCCCATTAGATTTTTTGATCTCCTTATATAAGGATTGATCCATTGTATATTTTTATTAATTCTTTTGGCTGATAATAATAAACTTTCATATTGTTAGGCAAAACCCTTGTTTGTTTCCTATAGATTTCTTCCTTGTGACATGTTTTTGCATGCAGGTTTCTTAGGCTTAATAGATTTGTTTTTCATCAAATCTTACATGGTATCAGAGCTGGATATGTTGTAGCTTGTTCATGTTTGAAGAAAAAAAGGAGCAAGGGTTTGACAGAATAAATTTGGGATTTTTTGACTAATTTCAGAGGTTTTGGTTGTAGTTTTTAGATCTAGTATTCTTTGTAGGACGTTATTTTTTGTTTCAATTTTTTTTAGCACTTTTTACAGGCGCATGCATGTGAAAGGGCATTTTTTGGGTGTCCTTCCTGGTGCCATTTACAGTGGTGTCCTTCTCGGTGTCGTTTACTAGACCCACACCTTATTCCTTTGACTGTCGTGCATGAGATGACATCTGCGTTGGCATATATGAAAAGGAAGAACTTTAAACCCTCACAGGCACTATACTTTGACTTGCAATATTTTTTGCCTATGATTTCTATCCAAATCTATGGATATTTTCATCAGAAAAATTCAAAGGTACACATGATACTCATTTGAATATTTTTTTCTCTCTCATTGTAAGCAATCTTTTCCAGCTTCTAGGGTTTGGTTTATTGAATTGTGGGGGGTGTTTTATTTCTTGTTTTCTATAATTTACTTCAGTAAACTTGAAATTATATCAAAACAAAACCCCTTATAAAAATACGGCCAAGACCTCTTCTTGTCTAGAACTTCTGACCCCTCATAACTATCACACATGGAAATCCCCGGTGACACGGCTTCTCCGGTCAAAAGGGTTATGGTCTTGTTTAGACACAATGCAACCAGTTTTACAGAGGCCTTTTGAGGTCATGCAACATAGGAACAAGATGGATGAGGCAATGGGGTTGATTGTTTTACATTTATTAGATAGTCTACAGTTTCATCTTGATGGATGAAATACCCCTCTAGCTATGTGGACCAAGCTTAACACCTTATTTGGTACAGTGAATGAGTTCAGGGCACTTCAAATTCAGGTAGAGCTTACCTCTCTTGTATCAGATCATTTTCCATCCATTGAGGACTTCTTGATGAAGTTCAAGCAATAAAGGTCTTTATTATAGGGATGTGGGAACACTAAGACTGACACAGAGTGTATCTGCCTAATTCTGTCAAAGCTTCGGGGAAAATTTTAGATTTTGTCCTCCACCTTCCACTCTACCATGGATGCATTGGGTTAGAGATTCCAGATGCCCACTTTTGAGGTGTTTTATGATCGGTTGACTAGAGAGCATGCCAAGCTCGCATACTTGGATTCTTTATCTAGAATTAAGAACCAAGCTTTGGTTGCTTAGACTTCTAAGGGGACACAGAAGTAGAAGTAGAAGCCCAAAATAGATTCAATTGGTAGTAAGCATTCCTCCAAGCCACCTCAGAAAACAACGTCTAAGAAATCGACTCCTAAGGGTAAATATTCTAAGTCTGGTGAGTCTTCTTCAAAGGCTAAGAAGTTCACAGGTGAACCTTGTAGTTTTTGTGGCAAGGAAGTGTGTGTGTGAATTCTGTACCTGATCTGTAGACACAACACTTCAGTAAAACATTAGAGGTTAGCTATAATCAAAATCGTGCAAAATTGAAATCTAATTTAACCAAGCGATTTACTACCTTCTAGTAGGTGCAAGATTAATGTTCTCAGATTGTTATCGAGATCAGTGACCTAGATGACACCTAAATGAAGGATTTGAATGCTAAACTGATATGAAATATGAATGCAATTAATCTTCTTTTTTTTTTTGGTATTTTCTATGCAATAATATGATGAAAACTGATATGAATCTATGCTAATATGGAAATTGATCTAACAATGATATGAATCTATGCTAATATGTAACTTGATATGCAATGCTAATCTAGAAATGATATGATATGAGAATGAAAATTCTAACAATAATATGAAAGCTATGAATTTGAAATTGATCTCACAAAGCTTTGAATCCTCAAATTTATCTTTCAAGCTCCAATTGTGCAAATTCTCCAAATCTGATATGCTATGATTCCTGTAGAGTAAGTTTGCAATTTGCGAGATATGAATTATGAAGAGTTGAGCCTTGGTTTTATAGAAATCCAGGGCTTTGGAGGTGCATGAGAAAAAGCCATAAATCACTCAAATAACTCAGGTTGATTTTTGAGTTATTTTTAAATAACAGATAATTAAATCACAAAAACATGCAAAAGCATAGTTCAACTTGAATTAGAAGTTTAGATCAACTTTAAAACTCAAAAAGATGTTGAGTTTCAAAAAGTTAACAACTTGCATTGATTTTCCAATTTGAGTTTAACTGGTCCTTGAATGTGCACATGGATAATTATGATTTAATAAATAAATAAAGTGATTTATTCTCAACTTAACTGCTTTTTGAAATAAAATAATTAATTTATGGGTTAATTAACTATTTTATCAAACTTTTATTAAAAACTATATTATTAAATAATGACAACTTGCTTTAATCAATTAAATAAGAATTTAATCAATTATTCATAGGATATTGGATTTATTGTCAAAATTAAATAATACAATTAATAATAGATAGAATTAAATTTAATTAAACAATTAAGTGGCAAGATATTAAATCTAATTAATTAAATATGAAAATATTCAATTAATCAAACTTAGGATAAATGTGATTTATCACCAAATAATCATTAAATTAAAGATAATTAAGATAATTAGGAATATTGCTAGGAATATTCCCCGATGCAGAATTTGAGATAATCAATTATGATTCGATGATGTTTAGATGTGCCTTAGATTAGGACTTTGATGTCGATTTCATTTGAATTGTCGATATAGGAGGTTAATGAACTTATAGCCCATTTTTGGGGTATTACATTTTGCCCCTCTTTGAATTATTGTGTGAAGCGCATTGGTTCAAAGAAAGTCTGTGTTTGATAAAGATATGAAACTGATGTTTGAAATTGATAATTGATATGAGATAGCAACTGATTGATATTGATTTGATATGAAGATAATAGGTCCTGAATGACCAAAGATAATGTTCACTGTAGCAGCAATGAACCGATGATTGTGAAAGAGTGTCAAAACACCTGATTCCAAACCTTAGGATTGCTAAGAAGTGAGTGATCAGTTCTAGACTCGATTGTCTTAGCAAAACTATGATAGAGGTATCACATCCGAATCCTTCAGTTTCTGAAGAGCCAAGGAAAGAACACTATGATCTGATGGTTGCAAAAACTGATACATTTTACAAGATTAGGAGAATACCAGATTGATATGGATCTTGATGAATCTGATATGCCCCAAGTGATGATAGATTTGCCCCAAGCGATGAAGTCTTTTGATGAATCAATAACTAGGCGTGGTTGTTGTCTTGATTACTGAGGAAGATATGATTTCCATAAAGATATGATTTCAAATTTGATTACAGACTTTGAATGATGTGCAATACCATGCCCCCTTCGGGATTAAAATTGAAATCTGACAAGAAAAGTCAGCGTTGAGAGTTTAGAAGCATGTTAATTGATTGGAAAAGTGGTTAAACACATTGAAGAACACATTCTGCATCGTTGAGAGGTCCTGGAGACCAAGTTTGACTAGGTTAAACCATGAGTTGACCATAGTTGACCAAGTTGAAATTTTCATAGTTTGATGTAAGATAATCAGTTAAGTTGAATACTAGATTTCTGTGATGATAGAAGGTCGAATATGCAAGCAGTTAATAATATGAATGATCTCAGATTTGAATTTTGATCCTGAAAAAGGATTCTACTTGCTATTTCATTAGAGGAACCTTCATGTGGGATTTAGCTCTTGTTAGATTGGAAGAGGTGATTGAAGAAATATTTAAGCATTGAAGTTCGTTTAGTCATTGTGAGATCATGCAACATGCAAAATGCAATGAGACATGCAAAATGAAATGCAACCTAAGACCTAGGACCTAGTCACTGATCATATGTCGATTTGTTATCATCATTGAACTTTTAGGTAATCGGATAAATCAATACAATGCCCACTAGCTATGAAACCATAGACATATGAATATCGATTTGTATGCGCAAGAATCAACACAACACCCACTGGTCAACAACCATGGATATATGAAGATTGATTTTATTTTCGGAATGTCGGAGTAGATATAAGCACCAAGGCACAAACGCCAGGATGACCTGAATATCATGTCCATTTTGATATAGCAATTTGTATAAGCATCAAAACATAAATGTCATGATGACCTGAATACGCCTTGCATGACAAACACATCAAATAGTCAAGAGATCATTCCAAATCCAATGTGAATTACCCGTAGTGACCCTTTATCATTCACATCCTTAGGTAAGATTGTGTTTCACAGTAGGAGAATTAACTCACTCAAAAAGACAATAGTTAGATCGATACTTCTTTGAATCATCCAGGTATCAATGGTCGAGGTACGCATGGCCATCCAATTTGAGATAGAGGCTCTTACAATCGAACACCATTTCAATCCAGAATTTCCAAAGTTGTTAGATTTTCACATACAAGAAGAAAACAAAGAAAAGATTATGCCCCCAGTCATCACTCTCTAAATCCTATAAAGGACATCATCGAAGAGCTCAAAGGGACACAATATGAAAAAATCTCAATGCGAATCAGTAAGCATACAAGGAGATAAAAGCATGTAAAAAAGCATAGATTGTTTTCAGTTTGTTGTTTGATGTTTGATTGCGTTGTTGTAGATCCAAAATCCTTTCTGGAAACAGGACTGACTGACTGACTCACATGAAGCTTCAAAGGACTCTAACTGGATATGATACATCTCAGATACATGGGAGACCATAGGATATGACATTGATTTCCCCCAAGTTTGAACATTGATAGGATACAGACACTTGAGCAGATTTGTAGACAAACCCACTTATTGAAAACTGGAAATGCAAAAACAAACCGGGAGATATGTACAAACTAAAGCAAGACTAAAAGCTGGGAAAGACCAAGATTGCACTGATAGATGGAGCATTTTGAAACAAGTGGCACCCGTTTGCTAGGTTTTCACCATCTTGGCAGAAATTCTATTTTTGCTACCAAGGCGCCTGTTTCCAGGTTTTCACCAAGGCACCTTTTTTTTTCTATTTTTTTTTGTATTTTTTATTTTTTATTTTTTATTTTTGATTTTTTTGTGAATCATCAAGGCATGTATTGCTAGGTTTTCACCAAGATGTTCATTTTTTTAGGACTTTTTCTAATTTTTCTAATTTTTTCAAGACATTTTACCATAGACTGAATGCCTTAGGCGTAGAATTTCTTCAGATGGAGAACATTGATTGGTTCTCAGAGCTGTTCTCCTTCAGTCGTTGAGAGTTGATAGGCACTAGAGCCAAAAGTAGCAGTGATGACAAAGGGACCCAGCCAGTTGGGTTCGAACTTCCCCTTGCGTTCTCGATGGGATTGATTTTTAGGATTTTCCCTCAAGACTAGATCGCCAACCTGAAATTCTCTGTGTCTGACTTTCTTGTTGTAGCCTCTAGACATTCTCTTCTGATATACTCTGAGATGATCATACGTTGCTTGTCTGTGCTCATCTAGTAGTTCTAGTTCTTGCAACCTAGACACTCTGTAGTCGTCATCAGTTACTAGACCATGCATTCTGATTCTTAGTGATGGGATTTTGACCTCAATAGGTAGTACTGCTTCAGACCCATAAACTAAAGTAAAAGGTGTAGCCCCTGTAGGTGTTCTGATACTTGTTCTGTAGGCCCATAGAGCTGGATTAATAATGAGATGCCAGTCTCTGCTAGTTTTGTTTATTGTTCTGTGCAAGATCTTTAATAGATTTTTGTTAGAAGCCTCTGCTTGTCCATTCCCTTGTGGATAGTAGATAGAAGACCAATGTTGGGTGATCTTGAATTTGGCACATAGATCATCTAGGTCTTTATTATTGAATTGCCCACCATTATCTGTGATTATGGAATGAGGTATCCCATATCTGCATATGATATAGTTCAATATGAACATAGATATCTGTTTCCCTGTTGCTTGTGTCAAAGGGACCGCTTCTACCCATTTTGTAAAATAATCTATGGCTATGATTATATGGGTATGTCTGTTAGAAGAATGAGGATGAATCATCCTGATAAGATCAAATGCCCATTGATGGAAAGGCCATTGTGTTGTAAAGGGAATTAGATCCCTCCCTCGAGCATGAATTAGGTTGCCATGTACTTGACACTTTTGACAATTCTTAGCAAATTTGATAGCCTCTTTCTCCATTTTAGGCCAATAGTACCCAGCCCTAATAAGTTTTTGAGCTAGTGTTAAACCGTTCGAGTGTGACCCACAAATACCATCATGGACTTCCTCTAATGCACGTTGAGACTCTTCCCGTTCTAAACATCTAAGTAGCGTACCATCTAGACCTCATTTGTATAGATCATTACCAATGATGACATATCGGGAGGCATTATGGATAAGGTATCTTTTTTCATGGCGGTTGAAGGTATTGGGGATGATTTGGTCTTGGAGATAGGAAAATAGGTTTTTATATCGGGATGAATCATGACCAACAATAGTACAGATCATGTGGGTTTCAAGGGAGTCATATGTAGGATAAGATAATGCTTCCACCAAGAACTTGTAGCGTAGCTCATGTTCAAGCTGCTGTAATAAAGTAGATAGTGTTTCCATTGCATCGGCAGCCTTGTTCTCCATTCTAGGAATTTGCTCAAATGTGATAGATATGAAATAGTTCTTAAGATCATCTACCATTCTCTTGTAAGGAATGAGCTTTTCATCTTTAGTTTGGTATACATCATTGACTTGATGAATAACAAGTTGAGAGTCTCCATGAATGTGTAGCTCTGTTACTCTCCATTCAATTGCTAGTTTCATACCATTCAAGAGGGCTTCATATTCTCCAATATTGTTTGTGCAGGGGAACTTTAGTCTGAATGCTTTTGGGATGGAGTATCCTTGAGGAGTTATGAACAATATGCCTGCCCCAGATCCATTCTGTGTATAGGAGCCATCAAAGAACAATTGCCATTCTCTAGAAGATAGGTTCATAATAGAGGAGTCTGGAAATTCCATTTGCATTGGTGTGTCATCAAACATGGGTTCATCTGCTAGTTGATCGAAAATAACCTATCCTTTTATAGCTTTTCTTTCCACGTATTCAATGTCAAATTCACTTAGAAGCATGACCCATTTAGCTAGTCTACCTGTGAGGGCAGCCTTGCTTAGTAGGTATTTTAGTGGATCAATTTTTGCTACTAGATGCGTGGTATGAGCTAACATATAGTGTCTCAGTTTCTGTGATGCAAAGATCACAGTGAGACAAGCTTTCTCAATCATAGAATAGTTCTTTTCATACGCCACCAATGTTTTGCTTATATAATAAATGGCTCTTTCCTTTTTCTCTTCATCATGTTGTGCTAGCAATGCCCCTAGTGATGTGGCTGTTGTGGAGACATATAAGATCAATGGCTTGCCATGAATAGGAGGCATCAAGATAGGCGGATTTGATAGATACTTCTTGATATGGTTAAAGTTATTCTCACATTCTTCATTCCATGCAAAGGTCACACCTTTATGTAATGTTTTTGTAAAGGGCTATGATATGTCCGCTAGCTGTGATATGAATCTTCTAATAGATTGAACTCTTCCTTGCAACATCCTCATTTGATTGATATTCGTGGGAGGTTGCATCTCTATTATAGCCTTGACTTTAGCCAGATCAACTTCAATGCCCTTCTTTGAAACTATGTATCCTAAGAGCTTTCCAGAAGTGACACCAAAAGCACACTTCTTAGGATTTAGTCGGAGACTAAACTTTTCCATTCTGTCTAGGATCATGCTCAAGTCCTTTAGATGTTTAGTTCTGATCATAGATTTTGCTAATGTGTCATCAACATAATCTTCCATAGTTCGATGCATCATGTCATGGAAAATAGATGTCATTGCTCTTTGATATGTAGCTCCAGCATTTTTAAGCCCAAATGGCATGACATTCCAACAGAAGGTGCCCCATGAACATGTGAAAGCAGTTTTCTCTTGGTCCTCTGGAGCAATTTTTATTTGGTTATATCCAGAGAAACCATCCATTAAGGAATACATCTCGTAGCCCGCAGTCATGTCCACTATCATATCAATGTTAGGTAGTGGAAAGTCATCCTTAGGGCATGCTCTATTCACATCTCTAAAGTCTGTACACACTCTTATTGACCCATCTAGTTTAGAAACACATACAATATTAGAGATCCACTCTACATAGTCAATAACTTGGATGAATCTGACATTCAGGAGCTTCTCTAATTTAGCTTTTACCAAGAGTGCAACATGAGGATGCATCTTTCTTAATTTTTGCTTGACAGGTTTGACATTTGGAGCGATAGATAAATGATGCATTATAAGATTAGGATCCAATCCTAGCATATTTGAATATTTCCATGCAAATTTGATCTTCTTCTCTGTGAGGAATGTTGTAAATTTTTGTTTCTCTTCTTCTGATAATGATTGTGCTACATGTACCAATTGTGGTTCTTCTGTTGTACCCAAATTAATGGATTGAGTGGGCTCAATTAGAACTGGAGATTTGTCCTGTAAATGACTCAGAAGGACATCAAATATCTCATCCTTAGGCACCTCAGAGAGGTTTTCACCTTTGGATACGTCTTTTATTTTTACTTTTGTAGGTTTTGAGACTGCCACAAAGTGGTTTTCACCCTTAGAACTCTTTTTCTTTTTCTTTTTATTCTTGTTTTTCTGACTAAGATATTTGATGTCCGACTCGGTCATGCTGACGCTCGGTTCACTGATGGAAGTACTCATAGGCTCAACTGCATTGAGGTAGCAAGCAAGGGCATAGTCATTCGGGAAGGTATAAATACCATGGCTCAGGTTCATGGAGGTTTGATCAATAAGGTCTGGATATTTGATAGTCAAAGTAGGGAAAGATTGGGAGATAGTGTTTATGGATATGGATCTGTCATCATTGGTCCTAACCTGATGCTCGAGTTCAAAGGTGATACTAAAACTTAAGACATCCAATTCATGAATAGGCTCAATGTCATCGTGGGAGTCCAATTCAACCATAGGTGGATCAGACTCGATAGGTTCATCGTTTTGCTCTAGACTTACGTTGGTTTGAGGTGCATATTGGTGAACAACATCAACATGTTTCTCTGTGATAAGCTCATCTTCATCTAGTTTTGGAATGGCTCCCCATTCATAGTCATTTGATTCAGCTTCTGATTCAGGATCTCTAGGAAATCTTAGAACATGAGTAAAGTCAGGGTGAATACCCCAAGAAGGGTTACCCTCAGATTCTGATTTGAATTCCTACTCATGAGAATCTGTCTCAGAATCACTACCACTTCCCTCTTCTTGATTATTTTTGAGATTAGCTGGTTCTTGTATTGCAACTATCTCTTGATTGATAGTAGGTTCTTGTGTTTCTACTACATTAATGCTTTTGATAGGATCATCTTTATCATCAAGAAGGTCTTTGATCTCTTTAGGCAATTTTTCATAGGGGATGAGTTCTGAACTATCTGAATCACTATCGGATGGTTCTATTTCTTCTTTCTTAAGAAGAGGTTCCCCTGGTGCGATCTGCTCTATGACATGAGAGAAATTACCTTTGAGGTGATAGGGTTTCTTCTTAAATCCTAAGCCAACTTTGTTTTTATTTTCTCTACCAGTATGTGGGAGAGGTGTCTCAAGACCTTTTCCTCTAATTCCTAGAGGTCCTTTACCTGAATATCCCATCTTAGCTATTAATTTATCTCTTGGACCATATGACTTGGAAGGGAGTTTGGAGACTCCAGAGTCACCAGTTTGAACAACTTGAGATTCAGGTTCATCTTTGTACAGCCATGATAGCACAGCCTCATCCTCTTCAAATTCTTTCTTGGATACTTGTTCTGCTACAAAATTCTTTTTATATGCTTCAAGAGGTTCTTTAGAGTCTGGTTTGGATTGTTTCAAGGATTGCCCATAAGACTTAGGTGAGATAGGGAGAGATGTCAAAGATAAGATTGGCTCGATAGTATATTCTCCCATACTATTTTCTTTGATATTAACCTCTTTTGCAAGATCTTCCATTTTAGATGTGGATGCTTCTTTAGTTGGTTCAATAGAAGATTCTCTGTTATTAGGTACAAGCTTATCTGCACTTTCCTTCAAGGTGTTGCAAGTTGTATTCAGATCTGCGGGGATAGTAACCTCTACTCATTCATAAGGAAACTTCAAACATTGATGGTATGTAGAAGGAATAGCTTGCATTTCATGTATACATGGTCTCCCTAGAAGGACGTTGTAGGCCAAAGGTAGATCAAGCACTTGAAAAATGGTATCTTTGATAACTGGACCCACTCTGATAGGTAAGACAATGGTGCTTTTAGAAGATCTTTCGTGTTCATCATAGGCCTTGATAGTTATTTTCTTTCTAGGATCAATAGCCAATTTTGAAAATCCCAATTGTGTGATCAAGCTGTAAGAACAAATGTTTAGGCCAGCGCCCCCATCTATCAACACATGTTTGACTCTACGGTTCTAGATCAAGACTTCTATATGCAAAGGTTGATTATGTGGGTGACTCAAGGAGTTGTCATCTTCCTCTAAAAAGGAGATATATTGCGGAGATGTAAGATGTCCAACCATAGTCTGGAACCTATCTAAATCAAGGTCATCAGGAACATTGGAACCGAGAAAAGCTTTATCGAGAATAGCTCTATGAGCTGGAGATATTCGAAGGAACTCAAACATGGAGATTTTCGCATTAGTGTGCTGGAGTTGTTGAACAATGCTATAAGACATAGGCCTTGTATCCTTTGGATTGGAAGATTTGGAAGCAGCCTTCTGTTTAGAAGCAGATGAAAGATTGAAGGGCACCTTAGGGACATTTGATGAATCTAGGATTTGTCCTTTTAGATGCGTTTGAGCTTGTGATTGAGTAACTGCGTTAGCTGAGGAATGATCTCTATCTCTTCGTACAATTGTGATGACATTGCAACTTTCAGAGAGACATGGTTCAACCATATTGATGACAACATTATTTCCAGGGTAGGCATAGTTGACTTTTGCCCCCATATTAGGCTGAGAAGTTGAAACTTCTTGACCATGTTTCGAAAATGGTTTTGTGAATGCTGTATGATCATGATTGCTCATGGGATTGTCAATTATGATGTCTCCACTATCGATCAGATCTTGAATGGTATGCTTCAAGTGATAGCAACTACTAGTTTTGTGACCTTTACTTCGATGGAAATCACAGAATTCATTTTCCTTCCACCATATCAGTTTGGGGTCCTGAGCATTTAGTCGGATTGGTGGTAAAGAGATGATGTTATCAGCCAGTAGAGTTTTCATAGCTGATTCTAAAGACTTTCCTAGAGGAGTAAATTTTTGATGTTTATCCCATTTTTTGTATTCTGGCTTCCTTTGAGATGGTGGAGAAGAATTTTGCTTTGAAGCTTTAATGGCTTGAGTGCCAAGAGTGAGATTGTAGGCTGGTGCCTTTGATGGGGCACATACAGTGTCAACAACACCATCTGTGATGATGCCTTTGTTCTTGTTCCAATTTTTGTTCTTGTCTTTAGAACTGGATCCAGATTCGTACTTGTCTTTTTGAAGTGTGATTTCTCCTTTTTTCACAAGCACTTTTTCAATTTTGATAGCATTATCCACCATCTTGTCAAAAGATGTATGATCTTGCATTTGTAGAGGATAATTGATTTCTGGAACAAGGTTGTTGATGAAGATTTCCAATTTTTCTGTTTCTAGAATAGGTCTGGCATATAGAGAGAACTTCTTCCTCCATCTCTTGAGAAATGTTAGGAATGGTTCCCCTGGATATTGCTTGAGATTATAGATATCGATCATGGTGACTGGGTGATGAATATTGTAGGAGTATTGCTGGTAGAACAATTTGATCAACTCCTCAAAAGTTTTGATAGTAGAAGGCAGTCTAGAGAACCAGTGGATGGCTACTCCTCCCAGAGATCTAGGAAAAAGATGCATCAAATAGGTCGGTTCATGCATGAATTCCATGGATTGCATACAGAATTCTCTGACATGATCTTGAGGATCAGAGTGTCCATCATACTTGTCATACTTTGGCATCTCCACTCTTTTTGGAAATGGTGGAATATACAAGTTTTTGTCCAAAGGAAAAGGGCATAGAGCTTCCATGGAGAACTCTTTGGGTTCCTTTTCTTTCTCAAGGCAATTAAATTTGACTTGTAAAGCATGTATCTATTTTTTCATAGCTGTGAGTGGAGTTTCTTCCTCATGCGTAATGATATCTTCAACATTAAAGTTAGGAGGAAGTTTAGCTCCTTGATGAGCTAGTTGTAAAAAGTATGCTTCTCTATCTTCTTTCAAGAAATGCTTCATCATTCGTTTGAAGTTATCGTCATTTTGATATTGAGCAATTTCTTTAGGTGTGGGTTCCTGATCTGCACCATGTTGAGATTGAGCTCTTTGAAAGCCAAAATTTGTCCCTGCTTGAGACATGGTAGGAGTTTGTGGACTCCTTGGATTAGATTGATGAGGGGTATGTTGAGTACCTCCATGAGTTGATGGATGAGTTGATGGAGGAGGTATGTAACCAGATTTCAATCGATAGTTGCCAAGACCGTCGTCCTCGTAAAGACCAGAATTGATGAGTTGCTTAAGAGTTGGAGTTTGGAGAGTGGTGATAGATTTATTGTGAGAGGAAGCTCTAGTCTCCACCATTCACCTCAAGTGAAACAAAAGAATAAGATCCAGATAACCGAAGAATGAATTGAATCAAGATGATCAGATGACACAACCTTGTCAAGGCTTGATTGATTTGAAGATTTGATTAGACGTGGATGAAGGATACTGTGCCCTGGATGTATGGGTAGGTTCCCAAAAGATAGTGGACAAGATATCACAACACTTAGTCATTTTGATGATTGATTAATTGAAGATTGATAGTTATGACAAGGTTTTGACACGAGATGATAAGGACTCAAATCGATTAAACAGAAGGTTGAATCGAATTCAAAAGGCCACTTTAGGAAAATGATTGGATTCTTAATAGCTAATGCTCTGTTCCTAACACAGTGATTCGTTCGACAGATTCTGAAATTAGGCTGAAAAAGCTAAATATCTGGCAATTTTGACAATTTTTTGACAACTTTAAAAAATTTCCCAAACGACACTCTGCAAACTCGTACGACAGTGGGTATGCTATGAAACGACAGTTGCAAAACTTGTACGACAATTGCAAGCAAGATTTTGACTCTTAGAATTTTTTGGCATCAAAACTCGTACGACACTGGGTTGGTTATCATATGACAGTTGGGTATCAATGAAACGACAGTTGAAAATCTCATACGACAGTTGCAAGATTTTGACTTTGAGAATTTGCTGGCATGGAAACTCGTACGACACTGGGTACTCAATCATACGACAGATGGGTTATAATGAAATGACACTTGATGGAAACTCGTATGACTTTCTGACCTCCTAAGATGACTTTTGACTCCAGAAAAGGATTTTACTTCAGATTTTGCAAATTTTGAGTTTTCAGATTTGAATTGTTTGCAAATTTCAATGTCCAGATTTGAGGATTGTAACAGATTTGTTCATTTTCAGTAACCAGATAGATAAACAAGCACGCAAAATAGCAAGCAAGTGACTTTAAGCATGTCTGAAAACAATGAACAAGGGCAAAAGCAACCTTGCGCATGAACAATCAAGTGACTTATTCATTCTAATCCTCAAAAGCGTTAATTATGTATGTTCCAAAAATGTGTTGCAATAACGCACATATAGCCTATAAAATGAAAATTTGGCCTCACTAGGGTTTTTAGTAATGGTTTGACTCTACAACTTTTATGATCCAAAGGGGTGAACTCCAATCCTGGCGCACTAGGGTTTTGACACAGTTCAAGAACTTAATCTTCAAGAGCTGCTAGGGAGATCTAACAACCCAACAATGAACCATACCCGTGGAGGTTTCTTCCACAAGGACATTTATATAGCGGCTGTCACTACCACGGCGAAAATGGCTATTACCGCTTGAGGTTTTGTCAATGCAGTTTGCCCTGTGAAGGGATTGTCCGCTACGGTTAACCCTCTCTAAAGGTGACTCACAATAGTATACCAGCTCTAGATCCAAGGTTTTGATGCCTCTTCACTTTTAACCCAAACAAAGAAAGCAGATTAATCCGACACGCTAAGACAAAGTTTTGCTTCACCAAGGTCTATGATGTCAACTCCACGTGATCTATCAACCTCTCTGGGGAGAGAATGTATCGATCAATAAGAGAAGACGCACTAACCTATTTTGATTCACCAAAGCTCGTGATGTCAACCCCACGTGATCTATCAACCTATCTTGGGAGAGAATGTATCGATCAATAAGAGAAGACGCACTAACCAAGTTGAATGTGAAACGCACTAAGTATCCTCCCTACCTACAAGGATTCTGTCGTCAAGAAGGATTTCGCTGGGAATCCAATCTCTCAAGAATCACGAATAGTGTTCATAGGGCCTAATTACTATGTGAGCATAGATGTATGTTTCCAAAAGCAAATCTACCAAAAGTACCCAAAAAGCAGAAAGAGGAACACTTAACGCTTAAAGCGGATATGAGATGAGTCCACAAGGTGGAACACTTAACACCTCACACAAGCTGAAAACAAGTCCCCAACTTAGAAAACAAGTGAGTTCCTAAAAGCACAAATGGGTTGCCAAGTAGAACAATTAACGCTTCTCTCCTGTAGACCCCTCCCCTTTATGGCACTGAGATTGCAACCACGGGGCAGAATGAGGGGCCGGCGGATTAGCGAGTCCAATAACCCAAGTTAGCAATCAAGATCAATCACAAGTATCTAAGACTACTTAATGAATCCTTAAGGGGTCACAACCTAGTATCAATTATGCAAGTGTGTAAAAATAGACAAAAGCATGAAAAGATGCACACAAGCTAGACACATAAGAGATTTATTTTAAGTCCAAATAGAAATGTTATTAGATGAAGGAGAATACCTAGGATCCTTGCAATGTGCTTAGTAGATTTTACCTAATTTTTAGCAATTCTTGTTGAGCTTTTCCATGCAAGCAAGTGACGAACTCTCCAACAAGCAAACAAGCAAACAAGATATGCAAAATATATTCAACTTATGAAAACCATAGGGTTAGCTCTAAAAATTAATTATTATCAGCAATAATAACTAGAAATTAACCCAAATGACAACTCATATCATTCATTGAACCATGTAAAAAAAATAAGTGCATACCCATCACAAAATTTTATTTTTTTTGTTGCATTTGGCCTAGTCAACAAGATCTAATTTTTTTGATATGATTTTGGCCACAAAAATAGAAATTTAGAACAAAGACCCCTACTAAAAAATAAAGAGCTTTCCAAAAATGTAAAAATTTTAGAAAAATCTCTTCATTTGTGCCCTAGAGACCCATTTTATCAAAACAGACCAGTTTTTGTAAATTGACTATTTGAGCTATTATATTGCATCCAAATTTAAAATACAAAGAATGGACCCCCTGTATAATTTAAAGATCTTTCCAAAATATAAAAATTTCTTAAAAATATGCTAATTTGCGTCAGATATTAATTTTTTCCAGAATTTCAAGAAAAAATTATTAAAAATTCAAAACATCTCAGAAAATTATAAATTTTTTACTGTAGCTTCTCTAATATATTTCCAACCTGTAAAACAAATTTCAAAGCAAAACTCCAAGCTGTTTGAGAGATAAAATTAAATCTTTGAAACTTTAGGGCTTTAGCTCCCCCCAAAAAATCAAAACTAGCATGTAAAGGTGGGTTGCACCATGGTGGGCGCCAGAAATGTGTGTGTGAATTTTGTACCTGATCTATAGACACAACACTTTAGTAAAACATTAGAGGTTAGCTATAATCAAAATCGTGCAAAATTGAAATCTAATTTAACCAAGCAATTTACTGCCTTCTAGTAGGTGCAGGATTAATGTTCTCATATTGTTATTGAGATCAGTGACCTAGACGACACCTAAATGAAGGATTTGAATGCTAAACTGATATGAAATATGAATGCAATTAATCTTTTTTTTTTTTTTGTATTTTCTATGCAATAATATGATGAAAACTGATATGAATCTATGCTAATATGGAAATTGATCTAACAATGATATGAATCTATGCTAATATGTAAATTGATATGCAATGCTAATCTAGAAATGATATGATATGAGAATGAAAATTCTAACAATAATATGAAAGCTATGAATTTGAAATTGATCTCACAAAGCTTCGAATCCTCAAATTTATCTTTCAAGCTCCAATTGTGCAAATTCTCCAAATCTGATATGCTATGATTCCTGTAGAGTAAGTTTCCAATTTGTGAGATATGAATTATGAAGGGCTGAGCCTTGGTTTTATAGAAATCCAGGGCTTTGGAGGTGCATGAGAAAAAGCCATAAATCACTCAAATAACTCAGGTTGATTTTTGAGTTATTTTTAAATAACAGATAATTAAATCACAAAAATATGCAAAAGCACAGTTCAACTTGAATTAGAAGTTTAGATCAACTTTAAAACTCAAAAAGATGTTGAATTTCAAAAAGTTAACAACTTGCATTGATTTTCCAATTTGAGTTTAACTGGTCCTTGAATGTGCACATGGATAATTATGATTTAATAAATAAATAAAGTGATTTATTCTCAACTTAACTGCTTTTTGAAATAAAATAATTAATTTATGGGTTAATTAACTATTTTATCAAACTTTTATTAAAAACTATATTATTAAATAATGACAACTTGCTTTAATCAATTAAATAAGAATTTAATCAATTATTCATAGGATATTGGATTTATTGTCAAAATTAAATAATACAATTAATAATAGATAGAATTAAATTTAATTAAACAATTAAGTGGCAAGATATTAAATCTAATTAATTAAATATGAAAATATTCAATTAATCAAACTTAGGATAAATGTGATTTATCGCCAAATAATCATTAAATTAAAGATAATTAAGATAATTAGGAATATTGCTAGGAATATTCCTCGATGCAGAATTTGAGATAATCAATTATGATTCGATGATGTTTAGATGTGCCTTAGATTAGGACTTTGATGTCGATTTCATTCGAATTGTCGATATAGGAGGTTAATGAACTTATAGCCCATTTTTGGGGTATTACAGGAAGGGCATCTAGTTTCTAGGTTTGATGGCTTTGAGAGCTTTGATTATACAAGTGTTTCTCTTGTTGCTCATGCAAACACAGTGAGAAAGCTTTGGCATGAGCATTTTGGCCATGGTAACTACATATATCTACAACATATGAGTACACAAGAGTTAGTGATTGGGATTCCTCAGATCTCTTGCACTAATGGTGTTTGTCGAGGTTGTGCACTTGGAAAACATCATAGAGATCCTTTTTCGACAGGTAGATCCTCACATGCTAAGGCACAATTGGGGTTGATACATAGTGATCTCATGTCATTTCCCACTCCTTATTTTTCTAGTGCTTGTTATGTGCTCACCTTTATTGATGACTTCTCCAGATGCACATGGATTTACTTCTTGAAGTACAAGTCTGATGTCTTTGATTCATTTCGAGTCTTTAAGACATTTGTTGAGAAGAAGTCTGGTCTTTCTGTCAGGTGGATACACACGCACATTGGGGGGAATATGTGAATTAGTCTTTTCATGATTTTTGCACTGAGAAGGGTATATTGCATTAGCTGAGAGTTCCCCATACCCCTTAGCAGAATGGAGTTGTTGAGAGAAAGAAAAAAACATTGTGGGATATGGCCAATTGTATGATATAGTCTCAAGATATGCAACCTCCTTTTTGGGTAGAGGCAGTGAATTGTGCCAACTACATTTAGAATCAAATGCCTCATAAGGCATTACAACATTTGACTCTTGAGGAGGCTTGGTCCCATGTCAAGCCTGCTATTTCTACATATTGAGTGTTTGGTAGTGAGGCTTGGGCATTTATTCTAGATGCTCAAAGGAAAGACATGGAGAGGGAGAGATGACCACTGATATTTGTTGGCTACTATGAGGATATTAAGGCATATAGGTTGTTTGATCCTGATTCCAGAGAGGTCTTGTTTCGGTGAGATGTCTAGTTTGATGAGCGCTATCCTCAAATGGAGCCTCCATCACCAACTTCTATCTCATTGCCTAGTACTTCCTCTTCTCCTCTTCAGGATTCTATATCCTCTGAGGATGAATTAGATAATGATCCACCTTCCCCTCCTCCACCAGCTATTCTGTGAGTGCCCGAGTGGGCTCGGGATACTATTAGTGCTACTAGTTCTTTGGTAGGAGATCCTTTAGATACCTGTCGTACTCATGTTCAATGATTTGGTACTAGTCTTTTGAGTCATGCTATTTCAGATGATCCTCAGAAGTTTTCAGAGGCGGCAGGACATCCTGAGTGGGATAGGGCTATGGATGCAGAGTACTCTTCTTTGATGAAGAATCACACTTGGGATCTTTGTACTCTTTCGAAAGGAAGAAAGCTGGTTCGGTGCAAGTGGGTGTACCATACCAAGTATGTTGCAAATGGTTCTATTGATCGATATAAGGCACGTCTTGTTGTGAAGGGATTTTTATAGGTGGAGGGTATTGATTACTCTGAGACCTTTGCTCCTGTTGCCAAGATGAATTCTATTTGCCTGGTATTTTCTCTTACAACTTCACAGGGTTGGACAATGTATCAGATGGATGTGAAGAGTGTGTTCTTGCACGAGGATCTACATGAGGAGATCTATATGGAACAACCTCAGGGTTTTGTGGGGGACTCTTCTCTTGTGTGTAGACTTCGAAGGTCGTTATATGGTCTCAAACAAGCTCCTTGGGCTTGGTATGAGAAGATGGACTCTTTCTTGCTAGCCTCACACTTCACCTGCTGTCATTCTGATCCTATAGTGTACATTCAACGTCATGGAGTTGATCTTGTGATACTTGTGTTGTATGTTGATGATCTCATCATCACAAGTAGCCCGTCTTCTATGATTCAGAGTGTTCAGAGAGCATTGATGGCACAATTTGAGATGACAGATCTTGGACTTCTACACTACTTTTTGGGCCTATAGGTTATTCAGTCTTCGGATGGGATTTCCATACACCATCAGAAGTATGCTCCTGACATGCTTCAGAGATTCAACATGCTTGATTGTAGGCTTGCTCCCACACCTTTTCAGTCAGGTGTTATTTTGTCTACCACTTTCTCTACTCCTTCAGTGGACTCCACCTTATATAGGCAGTTTGTGGGTAGTTTGTTGTACCTGACACACACTCATCCTGACATTTCCTTTGCGGTTGGCATTGTCTCTTGATTCTCCCATGATCCTGATGAGAGTCATTGGTAAGCTACCAAACGTATTTTGAGGTACATCTGGGGCACTACTTCATATGGAATTCACTATACATCAGGATCTCCTTACATTGTTTGTTTCACAGATGCCAATTGGGGTGGTGATACAGATGGTCGAAAGTCTACTTTTGGATTTGTTTTTGTCTTGGTTATGGTCCTATCACATGGTCTTGCAAGAAGAAAACTATTGTTGCATTATCATCTACAGAGGTAGAGTATCGAGCAATTGTGCTAGCCAATTAGGAGGTTTTATGGCTTCGACGATTGATGATAGAGTTTGGGTTTCCTCCTGATAATCCCACTCTTCTTTGGTGTGACAATCAGAGTGCCATTCATATTTCCTGCAATCCAGTTGAGCATCAGTGGACCAAGCACATTGAGATCCATATACATTTCATCAGGCAGTTGATTCAGGATGGTTCTCTCAGCTTGGAGTATGTTCCCACTTCGGAGCAGGTTGCTGACATCTTCATTAAGCCTTTTACATCCCCGTGGTATCTTTCTTTTTTTGTACTTTTCGCATCTTTCTATCTCTTTTTGGAGGAGGGTTTTTTCCATGTGGTTTTCCCTGTTTCTCTGTTTCATAGAGATTTGGTTGTGATTGGGTACCTCATCATGCCATGTTGCTGGGACCCAAATTTTCATTCAACATTGTAGTTCCTTTGCTTCTTTCTTGCATTGTTTGTAGCTGCATTGTTGCTCATCTTAAGGGGGGGTGTTAGAGTAAAGAATTAATTTAATTACATTGATTAAATTAACTTTACAACCTCTTAATATTTCACTTTATGCACTTGCATTAGTCATTTAATAATTAAAGCTAATTATTAAATACCTATTTACCTATTAGGGTTTCCCATTAGGTATTTGGATCTCTTTCTATAAGGATTGATCCATTGTATATTTTTATTCATTTTTTTGGTTGATAATAATAAACTTTCATATTGTCAGAGCAAAACCCTTGTTTGTTTTCTACATATTTCTTCCTTGTGACAAGTTTTTGCATACAGGCTTCTTGGGCTTAATATATTTGTTTTTCATCAAATCTTACAGATGCACTATAAGGTAGGACAATAGTTGAAGAAGGCATAGTTGTGGATGGAAGGGGACAATCAATTCAATAATCAAAGAACTAAGGATGAAAATCTTGACATGAAAACTTTGAAGTTCTCACTTCCAATCCAAATGACTTGTTGATTTATAATTTATGTATCCCCTTAAGAAGTTGTGCAATCTTCTTAATAGAAGATAAACTAACAAATTTGTTTGCAAACTATTATGGAGCCAAATGTCCCTCATGATCACAATCTTTATTTTCATGCTCAATAACAAGAGAAAAAATGATATTTAGGGCATCAATATACATTAAAAAATTTAGTCAATAATTAGATTTTCAAAACAAGTGCAAAACTCAACCCTAAAAGCCCAAGCATGAGTTTAGGTAGGTTTGGGAAAAGATAAGATCAAGTGAGCCTAAAAGTTGGCAATAATTGATTACACATAAGAGCATAGTCAAACCTTAGGAAGATCTAATATAAAAGAAAAATAAAAAGAAAAATGCTTTGAAACCCTAATGAATGAGAAGAAATGCTAAGGGGAAAATTATGTTTAACAATGTTAGGTTATCAAAAATATAAAAAGAATAATATTTTGCATACATTATCTAGGCTAATTAAATAAATACACCCAATCAACAAACATTTAAAATATTGAGAGAAATAAATTAGAATTAGAATAATTGTAATAATTGAATAAGAGGATAAGTGTAGTTTGTTATAGGATTGGTGATGAATAAATGACCTTAACACTCTTCTAGAATATTTTGCCCTTAGACAATCAATTCCTATGGTTTGATGATAATTTTAAATTTTGAATTAGCACAAAAAGCTATGGATTTAATCTCGTGCCCTTTGGAATTGATCCCCATCATTGAAAACTTGATTAGATATTCAAACTTGATCTAGATTATATGGGGATGACATAATAGCATATTCTCTCCTAAATAAGTTCACCTTCCCTTTACTATTTGAGGAATCAAGGTGGTGTTTAGGGACATTGTTCTAGAACTTGCCAACTTCATATGTGAATGGGTTTTACTAGGTGAAATCCTTGTTGAATTGAAGTAACAATAATGAGAAAGATCAAAGATAACATTCATAGACATGTAGATGCCATATATGACGATACAAATTTAATTGAAGCATAATTAGTCTATTAATTATCTAACCCCCTCATATTATTCTTCATTATGTTTAAGTGCACAATAAATGTGTGTAAATATAATGAAACAACATGTTGTAAAAAACATGTTAGGCCAACTCACCATGATTGATAAAAGAAACCAAACAAAATTTGAATTTAGAAATTTAATATTCATTACCAAACTCTTTGAAATTAACACTTAATCAATCTTACACCCCCATGAAAATGACTAAAAATAAATCAATCTAAAAATATTGCCATCAACATTTATCCAATGAAATTATATATGTACCATTATAAGCTACATATTCTTCCATGTAACAAGTGGAGGTCCTATAAATGCTACATGCTGCCAAAATTAACCCGCGCTAGTGGCCGTTGGCTATTCTCACCACAAAACGACCTTTTTTTTTAATAGAAAATGCTCCAAACGCACTAATTTACCTTTAGATTTTTTGTGATTTTACAATACATAGAATGTAGATCAATTGTTGAAGATTTCGGAAAAATACATTGGAAAGGAGACTTCATTCAATTCTGGAAAGGACAAACAATGGTTTTGGCATACTAAATTCAATTTGGAAAGTACAAACCATGGTTTTGGAAGACTTCATTCAATTCCTGGAAAGTACAAACCATGGTTTTGGCCGACACATCATTTTTGTCTCGCAATTAGCAAGTTTAAATAAAAACGCGCGCCTACAGAGACATGGTAATGGCCACGTAGATAAAGCAGCCACTGGTTTCCATTTATCCGCTCCACGCCTCAATAAAACCCTCATACCAGACATGTCATCCAATTATGCACAGCTAAAGGTGAAGAGATCTGAGGATTCAACACAGGCAGTCTCAATTTTTTTTAGGGCATTTAACAGAAGCAGCGATGGCAGACATTGCTCTCATTCTTAGTGATGATTTCCACAGGAATCACAAGCTCTTTCTCAAGAATGTTGATTTACAGAAACCCACTTCAGGTAAATGGGTTTTGAGCCATGATCTGACCTTGAAAGGCTCTCAACTTTCTGAGAAATTCAAAGAGAAGATTGCCGATAAGAGCTTCTTCCACACTGCCATTTTGGAGGGGTTTTTCTCTTCCTAGACTGTAATTTCAATGGTAGAGCCAAAGCGCTCATGGCGATTTTGTATAGTGATGTTTTTTATGTAAATAAATTTCAATCCTGTATCCAACGTGGTTACCCTATCCGAGCAATGTGGACGAGTACAAACGGCCTGATTTAAAAGTGTAGTGATTAAATCATTCTGTTGGGGGTTTTAAGAATACTGTTTTCATTTCTGTATTTTTTTTTTGAAGTATTTGTTGCATAAATTTTGTTTGAGTTAATCTCCTTAGATTAATTATAGAATTCTAGAGACTTGATATTCATCATTTCATATCTACACTTGGAAAATCTTTAGACTCTTTTAATCAAATAAAAATAAGAAAGATAAATTACATATGCTCACATTTGGGTAGAGATTAATCTCAATAATCATTTGTCCAATTCATTTGAAATTATGTTGGATATATGAATTAGATTATGAAACTTTTTCTTTCATTTGTTGGATGTGTCGAGTAAATCACCTAAATAAGTCTATAAGGCTCCTTCTCAATAAGATGTTTCTATGGTCAAAGCAAACAAAAATGCAAATGAAACAAGTCCTAGTATTTGCTAAACAACTTGGCTCAAATGGTTTTATCCTTGTGATTTTGCAATTGAGGAAGGACTAATTTTCTTTTCAAATAATTGATTTGATATTCTAGATTCTTTTGAGGATCAAGTGATTGGATTTTCACTTCCTTTCCCTTCAACAATGGTTCTTATCTCATGGAATTGTGAGGGTTTGGGTAGTCCTTGTCAAAAGATTGTCCAAGATCTTATCAAAATTCATAAACCAAATATTATTTCCCTTCATAAAACAATGTTTTTTGAGGACATGGTGGCTACGCCTATTTTGTTGTGGAAAGGGAATGAGTGTCAATGTGTTGGTGCTGAGAATTTTTTTAGTGGTCTGGCTTGTTTGTGGGACCCCCATTGATTTAAGTCTTAATCTTGGTTAGTAGTGTGTACACATTCATCTTAATTATTGTGTATTTATTCATTTTTGGTGGTACATGTTTTGATTCTAGAAATTAATTTTTTTTTTTCAATGGGTAATGCACCAATGAATTTTCTATGAAATATTTCTTTGTGCTTCTATATTTAGTTAGTTTGTTTAGTCTTTTCTTCTCTCTCTTCAAATTTATTTGGGGATTTCAATTATATTGTTTCTCTTGATGAGAAACCTGAAGGATTGAGTAGACTTCATTCTTCTTAAATATCTTTTTATGAAAATATTTCTTTCTTGTCTTTCTATGAAATATTTATTTTCTTAATATTGTAGATATTAAACCAAGTAGAGGCAATTATACTTGGAGCAAAAGAAGATGTTATTTCTATTTTTTAATGTCTAGATAGGATTTTAGTCTCAATTAAATGGATTGAGGATAAGTTGATAACTTCATTTGAAATTTTGTAGTGGCATGGTCGTGATCATTGGGCCAATAAAAGTTATAAGGCACACCCTCCTTTGATACTACACTGTATACTTTATAAAAAAAAGTTTTAGTTCATTAAATATAAACTTAAACAATCATTTTATAATTCACATGCACCTCAAAGTAAGGGAAAAATATTAATATAAAATTCTTTGATAAAATGTCAAAATACAAAATTTACATATTAAAAAAATAGTAAGATCTTGTGCAAAGTTTAAGATCATTCTCTAATCCGTTCCCATCCTTATTTACACATACTACCAAGACATTTAACCTTATCCTATCTATATACATACATTTTGATAAATTATCTTTGATCAATCTATTTATTATATATATCCATGCATTTATTTCAATATTCCACCTTCTTCTTTATTCTAGCGCCTCTTTGTCTTAGGTTGATCTTGCACCTAAACACGTAGTTCCCATATTCAAATTAAAATTCCAAAGTTCCCATTCTTTGTGCACTAACTATTATAGTAGGCTAAACAAAATGTTTACATGACTCATTACCATGTTCAAATATTTAAATGTATTCAATTACATCAGTTTATGCTCCTCTCACATTTAAAAATTCTCTTTCATCTTAAGTCATACTCATTAGAAGAATATTTTGAATGAGAGGGTGTAGTGGAAAAAAATAGGATTTGTATGTTCATCCTAAGAGTATTTGCACAATTGAAACTTGCTAATTTTCTTAATTCGCATGATTGTAAAGCTAGTCCTTTCTTTCAAAGTTGACCTAAAAGAATTTGAAGAGTGGTAATTTTAATAACCTTGAAACATAATTCTAAACAAATGCCACGTAGTGGCTAATACTTGTTTCTAGTATAGTTTTTAATTATAATTAAATATCAAATATAATTATAATTTTAATATAATATTATATAAATTAACTTATTGAAAAAAAAAAGAAAAAATCAAATTAAAAAGAAAGAATTAATAATACATATTATAATTTATTAATTTATATTAAATATATTGGTTGAGTATTATATAAATTTTATTTTATTTTTATATAATGTAAACTGTTACATATATTTTAAAAATATTATTATATTATGAAAGCATATTTTATATTAAATATTTAATACATTATTTATTATTTAATTCTATTTAGTATATTGTTATTGGAGTAAATAAAATTGAGCAAAATTTTGGTAACAAAAAATAAGAATTTAAAATTATTTGATTTACTTAAGATTTTTTTGATGTTGAGATAAATTTGTGTGAAGTTTATTTGAAAATTTTTAATTCATTAAATATTAATATTTAATATCTTATTTTGCACTATTAATTTTATAATAAATTTTTAAATCAATTTTTGAAATAAAACTATGATAATAAATTTAAATATTAATTTAAATAAAAATCAATATATATTATAATATCACAAGTTAAAAAAATAATATCATATCTAAAGTTTAAAAAATTGCATTTGTACTATAAAAATATAAAATTTATAATAGAATATAAAATATGTTAAATTGTTATTGGTTCATACAATTAGTTTTAATCACTCGTTAACCTTAACAATCAAAAAGTAATACAATAGTACTTGCTTAACCTATCGACAAGTACTAATAACACTAATGTTTATAAATTAGCAAACAAAAATGAATTCTACGAATTAAAAAGTAGCCATACAAAACTATTAAATTTTAGATCTATGAAAAAATCCATAAATTAAAAAAATCAATAACATTGAAATTATATAAAATCTGAAGCATAAAATAAATAAATAGATTTCATTCCTAATTAAATAAAAAACAACCAAAATCCCAAGATCTTTATCAAAATCATTTATTTTAATAATCAAACTAAATATTCTATCCATACTTTTCAAAATTACTATAACTCCAACTTAGTTGCAATTAATTTAAACTTAAGAAAAGTAGTATTGTCCACTACAATTTAAAAAACTCATAAAAATAGGATGGAATATATCATGATTTCTACATGGACATGGAAACCATCTAACAAAGCCCCTTGTTCAGCATGAATCCACCTATATTATAAGTAAATAATCCATTTCTTTGTTTATAAACTCAAAAGTCATCAACCACGTGGGCCCAAGTTAATTGTCAAAACCCAATACAGAAATAAACGCCGCGCTTAGATGGTATAAAACGAAGTAGCCCATGGTTTTTATGCCTCATTTCCGCGCCTATAAAACCCCAATAGCATACACATCAACCTTGTCCACAGCTAACGGTGAAGACTCTGAAGATTACACACAATTGTCTCAATTTTGTTCACGGCATTTAACAGAAGGAGCGATGACAGACATTGCGCTCATTCTGACTGATGATCACCACAAGAATCGTACGGGCGGGATCACCACAGTTTATGTGCAGAAACCCTCCTACAATTTGACGGAGAAATTACTTTTCTGTCAAGATCTGGTGCTGCAAGCGGCTCATCTCTCAGAGGAATTTCTTGAGAAGATCGCAGAGCCGAGGAGCCTCTTCCATACGGCCATTACGGAAGGATTTTCCTCTGCTTGACTCTACTTCAACACAAATTTCCGTAATCTACAATGTAAGAAAGCGCTGTGGTGATTTTGTACTGTCAAAATTGTAAATAAATACATCACAGGGTCTATGTAACTCTGTCTAACGCCATATATATTATACTAATTACCTAGGTTTTCTCCGTAAGAGTTTTTTCCTTTTTCTTTCCAAAAAATTCTTCCTGAAGGAAAATTTGTGCTTTAAGATTTTCTTTTAAAAATTACTTGAAGAAGATCGCAGAGCCGAGAGGCCGAAGGATTTTCCTATGCCTGACTGTTCAATTTCCGTAATTTCTATTGTAAGAAAGCGCTCATGGTGATTTTGTAGAGTCAAAATTGCAAATAAATAAAACACAGGGCTTCTGTAACTCTGTCTAACGCCACGTGTATTTTCCTAAATAGGTTTTATCCATAAGAATCTCTCTCTTTTTCTTTCCAAAAGAAAGTTTTGCGGAAGGAAAATTTGTGCTTTAAGATTCTCTCCAAGAATTTCTCGAGAAGATCGCAAATACGAGAAGCTTCTTCCATGCGGCCATTACGGAAGGATTTTCCTCTGCTTGACTGTATTTCAACACAAATTTCCATAAATTACAATTAAGAAAGCGCTCAAAGAGATTTTACACAGTCAAAATTGTAAATTAATAAAACACAGGGACTATGTAACCCTGTCTAACGCCGTACTTAATATTCCAATTAGGTTTTCTACATAAGCCAGTTTCTCTTTTTCTTTTCAAAACAGTCCCCTGAACGAATATTTGTGCTTTAAATTTTTTAACTTTTCAGAAAAATTCACAGGGATTTTTCCGTCGACATTGACGGCGGGGAAAATTTGGGGGTACACTTATCAATTCAGCTTTGAATAGGAAAATCGCAGGAGTATGTAAATCCATATAAGAGAAATCGGCTGTTATAAATGGCATTTAGTTTTATCAGAAACAACAGAGACTAAAAGATATATTTTCTTGCTGTGATTTGGCTCTCAAAAATTTCACTATTATGAATGCGTCTGTATTCCCCTGTTTCTTTTCACCTGTGTCAGGATGGGATACAATTGCTGTTATTTAAATACACGTGACATACACCAGAATGAAATTAAATTCCATTGCACTTCTTTTGTTTTATATCTGTGGATTCTTCGAACCATCAAAATGACGAGTAGCCGGTCTGGATTTGGTCAAGATTCGGCCCTAAATCTGGGATGCCGTGAGTAATTTTGACGACCGATCTTGCCTGTTAGAAATATTTCTCGTGATTTTAATTTTAAATTCGTGGATTCTTCGGACCGTCAAAATGACGAATAGTTGGTTTGAATGAAGTCAAGATTCAGCCCTAATCGTGGATGCCTAATTTTGATGATCAATCTTGTTCATATATCTATCTATGTATCTATTTATTTATACGTCATTCAATTTTTAATTTCAAAAAAATGTCTCACATGGTCGGAAAGTTGTCAAATTTGGGTGGACGGAATGTGGGAAGTTGTCAAAGCAGAGAGATTGAGGTGATTGTGTGTTTATGTTCTCGAAATGTTGCATGTTGTTTCACACATTAGAAACTTGTGGAATTGTAGTTGTTTCATTAGGATGTTCTTTGGCATTGTCGGGAAGCTGTGTAGTGGCATGTGATGTTCTATGTGGAGAACTTGTTTGTGGTCAGAAATTTATTTGTTCTTGTGATGCGGATTTTAGGAGGGGGGTATGGAAACAATTTGTAGAGGTGAGATGATTATGGGATATCAATATAACTCTCTAATTTACGAGGTTTGGTCAGGATGTAAGTTGTGTAATGGTGTATGATGTTCCACGTGGAGAATTATTTGGGGCTGGAAATTTATTTGTTCTTGTCATGGAGATTTATTAGTTAATGAGAGTGTGAAGAGTTGTGTTGGATAAGATATGAGTTGAGTTGTGTCTACAATGTCCATTTTAATTATCTCTGACTATTTCTTTCATATGGCCCAATACTTAATAACGTATGTGTTGGTAAGGTGAGACATTTTTGAAGTATCAAAATAGGGAAAATGTGTTTTAAAAAATGGAATGTATCTTGCAGTGTTGGCTACAGATTAAAATTTCATAGATATTTCAGATAATTGGACTTAAAGGGATAATGTGTTCTTAAAAATGTGTTTGATGTAAGCTATAGCTTTGTCGTAATTAGCATTTATATTGGCAAGTTGGGAATGTGTTGAACTTTCATAGCCATTGAGTTGTTTGGTAAAGAAGTTTCTAAATTGTGAGATCTCACGATCACTTGTGGTGTGGAGTGTTGATCGTTGAAATGTTGTGGAGTGCCTGACTTAAATGGATTTAAGAGTTAGGAAGCCATGTTCATTTCGAGGGGGTTGAGGTGGTGAAATATGTGCAAAGATATTGGCATCATTTTTAAAAATAGAGGGTTGTACTCTTATTGAGTAAATTAAATGAATGTGTGCTATCGTTTCGTGGGATTGTTTTCGATTTGAGGAGGTAGCAGAGTGAAGTCTTTGGTTTTGTGGCAAGGGGAAAATCTTCAGGCATGCAGTCAACAGTTTAGGTTAAGGATCTACTTTGTTATTTTATTGTCATTTTTAAAGTATCAAAATAGAGAAAATGCATTTTTAAAAATGGATTGTATCTTACAGTCAGTGTTGGCCAAGTATTAAATTTTCGTAAATGTTCCAGATTACTCAACTTAAAAGGTAAATGTGTTCTTAAAAATGTGTTCGATGTAAGCTATAACTCTATGGTAATTAGTATTTATGTTGGTGAGTTGGGAGTATGTTGAACTTTTGTTTCTATTGAGTTGTTTGGTTAAGAAGTTTCAAAATTGTGTGATCTCATGACCACTTGTGATTTGTAGTGTCAATCATTGAAACGTTGTAGAGTACTTGACTTACATGGATTTCTCTGTTTGGAAGCTGTGTTATTTTCAAGGGGGTGTGGTGGCAAAAAATGTGTAAAGTATTGGCATCACTTTTAAAAATGGAGGGGTGTACTCTGACCGGGTAAATTAAATGAATTTGTGCTATCATTTTGTGGGAGAGTTTTCAATTTGATGAGGTAACAGAGTGAAGTGTCCAATTTTGTGGCAAGGGGAAAATCTCCAGGAGTGCAGTCAAATAGGTTATGGTAATGATTTACTCTTTTATTTTATTGTCATTTTTGAATTGCAAGTAAAGCTTCTTTGGTTCGTAGCATATGCAGTCATTTGTCAAGTGCCTCATGAGTTTGTTTTGTGACATTATAGGGCGTAGCTATTGTATGGTAACAATAATTGTAGAAACCTTGATACATCACCTTTTGTATCACAAATTTCAAACCCTATCCTTTCTAATGTTGTGTGTTATAGACAACAACCTAGAAGGGATCAAAGACACATAGTTACATGATGTGTGGGTTTATGACATTGTGAGGAGAATGAGAGAAGAATATAACTTTGTGATTGCTGAGAAGTTTCTGTAGAGTGGTCTTCTTGAAGCATGTAGTTTATCACATGTGGTTCCTTGTCCTAAATTGATTGTTTCTTGTGTCAATCATTAAGACTCTTAGCGTCGTGAAATTTGAACTTCCAATAGTTTGGTGATTGCTAAAATTTTCCCTAAAGTTGTGATGCAAGCACTGAAGCTTCGTGAATGAGAGTCATTTGTAGATGTATCTATTAAGTCTAGTATGTACTATTTTTGGAGAGAAAAGATTGTGTTTGACTCAAATTACAAGTGCCTGGTTGGGGGTTAACAGGAATGACAAGTCTAAGCTTTTTTCAAGTTTAAAAATAAAGTATTTTGTGAAACAATCACCCTGTTACACTGTGTTGTGGGCAGTGCGAAGTCGAGAAAAATTTATTTTTGGATGTGTGAGTTCATCATAATTATGTGTTCTGATGGTGAGTAAATTGACTGGGCCAAGATGATCAACCATAATTTTCATGAGCAACTAGCTAGCTATGAGGAGGGGGAAAGGTTCCATATGTGTTCAATGTTGATATATGTGCTTGTTAGCACAAAGGTTGCTTGGCCTAGTTTGCAATTGGTAGAATCCACAATGAGAGACATAGCTGTATATGACCATTTCTCATAGCTATGAAAGTGACACAAGGAGGAAGGAGGATGGGGTCAAAGGCACACCCAACTACCAACTTGCCTGCAAGATCAACACTTGGAAGCAACAACACAAGACTGGGAGAGAGAGAATGCAGAAAACTTGATTTATTATTCATCACAAAAATTCATACATGTTGGGCTATAAGGCCTTCCCAATTATGGCCAATACAAACAGAAATCAATTACAAAGTTGCTACTTAGGTCGGCTCTAAAGATCCTTTAGATCCAACATTGGAGAAAGCAACGATTCCATATTTAGGTCCACACATTTCCCAATGAGCGATCCCAACATTAACTCTGTGACCAAAATTAAATGCACAAGTCGGCCTCAACAAAGATCCAAAATAAACCACTCGGTGAGAAAGATTACCGAGCAACTGAAATTGACTCGGTGAACAACCAAACCAACTCGGTGAACAACCGAACTAAGTAGCAACCGGGCCTCGTCAGTGGAAACAAGAATACTTCACTGAGAGTCCAAAAGCAGCTACCAAGCACATCTAACAACTCTAACATGTTTTTGGTGATACAAGATTGCCAAGAACCCAAGATTCTCCTGCATTAGACAATTAGGGTTGATTTGAAATGATTCTCTGAATCATGCAGCAGGTACAACCCGAGTTGAATCTAACTTAGATTGTGAAATCCATGAACTGTCTTCAATTGGTCTATTCTTCCACTTTTATTCCAAACGACTTGAGTCGATAAAAATTTGACCAAGTCAACATAAGTCTAAAATAGTCGCACAATAGTCCTAAAATTCAGGAGAAGCAAATCGGGTTATAACACAAGATGACTTATTTATCATAGCTATTCTATTTATGTGTGAGGGCTTTAATGCATGAGATAGTAGTCAAAACTAGTTTGAGTAGATGTAAGTGTGGCTAGTTTTTTTGAGTGACTAGAAATAATACAAGGATGCAAAAGATGTAAACCAAAAAAGTTAAAAAAGTTATATCAATTATTAAATATAAGTGTATTTAGAGGGGGTATCAAAACCATGAATTTGAGGTTTAAACATGAAAATGTGGATGTTTATTAGTACCTTATGAATGCATGTCCTATGCCATTAATTTATTGAGCGAGTTCCTTGAGATTTGAACCTTGGTGGATGGAAAAATCAAGGAACATACCATCATCATCAACAATTTTCTCAGCTATAGGTGTATTACTATGACCAACAAATAAAACTAAAATCTTATTCTCTTGGATTGATCAAATTACCTATAAAAGCTCTTCCACTTAAGAAAAAAATAACTATCAACATTCATGCCAAATATATCATAGACCATAAAAATATAAAATACACAAATAACCAATCTAGTGAAAGTAAATTACAAAGTGAGATGCTTATGTTATAATTTTTATAATTAATATTAGTTTGATCTGAACATAAAATGTATCAATGTTGTTATAATAAATTAACTTGTATCCTTGAATATTACTCACTAGTCTTAAAAGAAAGAAGCTCTCCTCATGAAATTGTGTCTAAAAAAATGAATTGAAATGTAAAAGTATGAATCATTTTCTTTTCCTTGTTTCTAAATACATTTCTTAAAGTGTAACCAATCATATTTAAAGGCATTATTTGTTAATGCACATTTCTATTTGCTTGTTTATTTTGTCTCTAATAAATCATACTTAAAAGGGCCAATTTTAGTTCCTGCCTGTAAAACTATAGGCAACTACATAATCTAACTAGTGATTAAACTTTTTAATTTTAGCTAATCAAACTTCTTCAATATTATTAACAATATCATATTTCACTATTTGATAAAGTTAGATGCAAAAAATTTAACTTTACTAATTTAGAAAAGTATTTATCATCCATCTCATTGGCTTAGGACAGATTTTTCAGAAATTTATGACTATCTTTGAGTTAAATTAAAAAGGTCTTGTAGTCACATCCAATACAAATGTTTATTAACAACTTAAATTTGAATAATGATCTCTCTTGCGTCTTACCATTTTGTACATATCTTATAGAATATTAAATAAATATGAAAAAAATAATATGAAGGTAGTGGTCATTAGTGTAAACATACCTCATTGCTTATAGTCAATAATAATACATTGTGGTGGTATAATAGAAATCACATTATTTAAATTGTAAATTTACATTTTAAATTTAGCTTTGCTTTTAAAATATAAAAATATTTATTAATTTTAAATATTTAGACCACCTAAAACATGCATCTTTAAAATATATTTATTGTACTATCTCTTATATCAAAATAAATCAAGACCACCTAAAACATGCATCTTTAAATTATATTTATTGTACTATCTCTTATATCAAAATAAATCAAATATTTTTATTAATAAATTTAAATTTAAAATTGTCTTTTTACATACAAAGTGAAATAAATTATTTATTTTTAAAAAAAATCTAAATAATTTTTTATTTTATTTTTATTAGCCAAGGTAGATTTAGAATATATTTTTAACAAAATAAAATGATGACTTAGTCTCGATGCAGTTTGTTCTTTAGACTGCAACAAGTGACATGAAGAGAAAGTCAACGAGTGGTAATGGCATGTAAGAAAGTGCATCAATGCCATTACACAATGGTTGTGATTCCAAAAAATCGAATACTGTAGTGTTTATGGTTGCAGATAAGGCACACAACAGGAAGAGAAGTTTCAATGGCCCACAAAATGATTAATAATATGATCACATCTAAGTTTATTGAGAATTTAAACATAAATTTAAAATCAGTTCTAGATTTGCCGTCAAACATTTTTTTAATTTAAAATACATCATTGACCATTTTTTCTTACCAATCATATTTTGCTACTCACTGTCTTCTATTCCGATATCATAAAACCATTTAACCATTCAATCAGCAGACGCCGCCTTCCATATACTCACCATTTACTGTGGACAAAATTGTGTGTCAAAATAAAAGAGAAAAATTCTCTGCTTTATAATGGGCTTCTCTGGAATAAAAATCTGTGCAGGATAATATTGTAGACGGTCATTAATAAGAAAATTTTGGAACAAAACAAAGATCGATCCAGGAAAACAAACCGAAAGCTCTGCTAATAAATTTATGTAGCTAGAAAGGCAGGGCAGGGCTGTACGAGACTAATTTTTAAAAAAAATGAGATTACAAATGCTTCTAAAAATAACTCTGTTAGTATTTTCTGGATTTAACTGAGCTGTACATTTCTACAGATTAAAAGGAAAAAAATCTGCGGCGTGGTTTTAAGGGGAGAAATTTTCAGGTTTTAGTTGTTAAAGATGCTTCTGAAAATAACTCTGTTACTCTGTTAGTATTTTCTTACTTTAACCGAGCTGTACATTTCTATGGATTTAAAGCAAGAAAAATTTGCGGCGTGCCTTTAAAGCGGAGAAAATCTGTGTACAAAAATATTGTCTGTAGTCTTAAATAAGAGAATTTGGAACAAAACAAAGATAGATTAAGGCAAAGACAAATCAAATGCTCTGCTAAGAATTTTATATATGTCTGTACGAATGCACTTTGTAGAAATCAGTTGCGAACAACTCGGCTGAACGAGACTGAAAGCTGAAAACATTTAGTAATTAAAAATGCTTCTGAAAATAACTCTGTTAGTATTTTCTGGAATTAACCTAGCTGTACATTTCTATGGATGTAAAGCAAGAAAAATCTGCGGCGTGATTTTCAAGGAGAAAAAATCCCTTCCACGAACGCTTTGCTCACTGCCTCTTCTTTCAGAGCGATTTTCTCACCCCAAGCAACTTTAACAGTGGAGGACTCAACATATTCTGAAACTCCCTCTTTAAGCCGCCTCATTAGCGCTGCCATTTGCGATTCAGAATGAGAGCCAGCATTATCTTTTTCCGCCTTTGGCTTCTGTAACTCTTGCTTCCTGGCATATTGTTGAGCGATCATCAAAGCGAATTCCGGCATTTTCAGCTCAAAGCGAATAGACTAGACAAGACTCTAAGCGGATTTCAAGGCACACAGATATGATCTCAAACAGTTACGACAAAACTGAAGCAGGATGTGTCAATTTATAGAGAGCCAGCAAATACAATGCTTCTGCCACGTGTCCCACGAAGTTGTAAAACAGGAAGCGTCAATCCAACGGTGTAAAAACCATGGATGAGGAGAGGAGGTTTTGTAAGAAGAAGATAATTTATTTTAATATCAAATAAATACCGTGTGGAAACCAATCACGTGAAAATGTTAAAAGATGTTGGAGAGGGAGAAATTTGAGAAAAATGGGAAACCGTGTGCCCGCGGTACAAACGGTCACTCTCAACCAGACCCACGGTATCTAAGGACGCGACGCGGCTAAGTTTCTCTTCTTTTCTTTCTTTTCTTTTTTTTGGGTAGGCTATTGGATGTATTTTATAGGGAGTTTAGCCGCCCACTGTATCTAAACACTTTTAACTTTTTTAAATATCTTATGTTCGATATGCTTATATTCTCTATTGTTGTATTTATTAAAATGTAATTATCTTTGGTCTTTTAATATTATATTTATTAGAATGTAATCATCTTTGGCTTCTTAATAGACTTAAATTAATTGTCATTCTACGTATTTTTTAGGGTTTAATATAGTTTTGATATAAGATTAGGGATTGAAAGATATTCATTTTGTCAAAGTTGTCTACTTTATGATTGTAGTTATATTTCTTACATTATACTTTTGTGAAAAAGAGGAAGAGGAAATCTAGTAATATAGATAGGTATGGGGAACATCTTGAAGTTCACTATAAGTCCTTATGTCTCTTCTTATTTCTTTCCCTCTCTATCTTTTTCCCTATCTATCTCTCTACCTACTTGTCCCTCCCCTCATTTGTTCTTGTATAAAAATAATATCTTGTATATATGTACGAGTTATTTGAAACTTATTTTATTTACTAAAAAGCTTAATTTAATCTTTTATAAGCAAGACATGTTTTATTTGACTTTATAATTATTAAATTAATTTATCTAACTATATAAATAGGAGATATATTCCACAACAAGTCAAATTGTGATATTGCTATAAGAATAACATTATCACAATTTACTTAATTTACTCACTATATATATACACATACACATATAAATTATAAATATTTTTCCCACATAAAATTATAGATATTAAAAAATATTTTTTTAATTTTATTTTAAATCAATTAATCCTTAATTAATATATAAAAAATTAATAATATATTAAATTTATATAAATATATAAGTAATAGTTTGATATTTATATATAGTCTATAAATTACATATGCATTACATATTAAATAGATCTTGAAGTCATAAAAATAGAATTATTGAATTGTTTAGATAAGAATTATTTTAATTTGTTGTACATAATAGTCTTTCTATCTTATTGTAAAATCTCTAACTTCAATAAAATAGAGATAAAATTAGAAAAAATAAAAATAGTTATTTTTAAATTTCTATATAAATAAATGTCTTAATTTATAATATTTTTAAATAAGTAAATATAAATATTTAAAAATTTAGAATTTGATATAACTTTTTAAAAATAAATATATTTAGAATTAAAAAATATTTAAAATCTTAAAAACATTGTAAAAAGAAAAATTAAATATGTGTGGGGGCATGCGTGTGCTGGAGATTTTCGTAAATATGACGATATTTTTTTCTTACAAAATATTAATAAAAGTTAAAAATTAAAACAATATTGAGGATATCTTATTGTTTTAAGATATTTTTAATAAAAACATTAAATAAATTAAAAAAAATAAATACAATGAATTTTGAATGCCTAAAAATAAAACATTAAAACCTGTATACGTTACGTGAAATAGCTTCCATTAAACAAGTCAAACTGTACAGAACGTGTTATTCTCAGTACGTTCAAATGTTAAAAAATATATTTCTGTAAGTGCTTTCTGATACAACTCAGCTCTATATTTATAGAGATAAACAGAAAGAAAAATATGGGGGCTCGGCGTTAAGCAGAGAAAATGCCCTCCACAAACGCTAAGGTTAAAGGCTGGCCGTTCCGAGCGGTTTCGTGAATCTCCCGAACAAGTTTAAGAGTGGAAACCTTGGCATATTGTGAGAGTCCCTCTTTGAAGTGGGTGATTAGAGCTACCGTCTGAGAACGAATCATCTCTTTATCTGCTTTTAATTCCTGCAAGTCGCGCTTCCTACAATACTCTTCTACCGTTAATGTTGCAAATTCCGCCATTTTTATACAAAACTCAGTCAGACATATATTTCAAGGGAAGAAAGAGGTTTCAATTTATAGACAGCGAGTAGAAAAGATCGTTTCTGCCACGTGTCCCACAAAGTTCTAAATCAGGGACTCCTCAATTCAACGTACATGGCAAAACCATGTACGAGCCCTTAGTTTATATGGAGTGCGGGATAACTTTGATTGGTAAAATATTTTGTTGTGTTATTTCTGTTTTGATTATGTGTAAATTTCTTCATCTGTTGACTCATTAGATAAAGAAAAGTTTAATTCTGGTTTTCTTTTTTACATTGGGCTATAACTAGCTAATATATACTCTATATTTAATATACACCGAGATGTATCGAGGCGTTGAATTTTTTCAACTTTAATTTTAATTAAACATGAATGATGAAAAAATTAAACGGCGTATATTAAATATAGAGTATATATTAGCTAGTAGTAGTCGTTGCGTGCGTAAGACATTGAATAAATTAATATTTAATTATACAACATATTTTAATGAAATAAAATTTAATATAATCAAGGTTTAAATCATGGTTATGGATAGAGTCAGTGTTTAGATTAGGCTTAGGGTTAGAGTGACTGTTTAGGTTAGACATGGAGTTAGGGTTCTAGGGTATATATGATCGTTAGGGTAAGGGTTATGGTTTAAGGTATGGTTAGTGAAAATCTTCCAACTATCATTAGGGTTAGGGTTCACGTTAGAAGTGTGATTAGGGTTAGAGTTTGGATTAGGATTTAGAAGGGTTTGGCTATGGTTTAGGGTTTTTAAGATTATGAATGAATTATACTTAGGGTTAAGGTTAGGGCTAGGTTTTGGATTGGTTATTTTGTTAGGTATAAGGTAATTCTTAGTTTAGAAAAATAATTAGGGTTTGGGTTATGCTTAATGATAGAGTTAGGATTATGGTAAGGGTTTAGGGTGATGTTTTGGATTAGGATATGGTTAGGGAAATGCTTATCATGAAGGTTATGGTATAGATGAGAAGTATGATTGTGGTTAGGGTTAAAATTATCGTTACACTTAGGATTAGGGTTAGGGTTTGTATTAGGAATTAGATTATGGTTATATTAGGGTCAAGATTAGGCTAAGGATTAGAATTGTTGTTAGAATTAGGGTTTAGGATTAATATTATTATTTGAATTATGATAAGGATTAGGGTTAGGATTACGGTTTAGGGTTAGGGTTTAGGGTTAGGGTTAGGGTTTAAGATTATGATTTGGATTAGAGCTTGGTGTTAGGGTTAGGATTAGTGTTTGAGTATAGACATAAATATTGCTTAGGATTAGTGTTAGGGTATGGATATGGGTTTACATCATGGTTAAGATTTGTATTAGGTTTAGGATTTAGGGTTAGGATTACAATTATGGTTTAACATTTACATTTAGGGTTTAGCATTTATGATCAGGGTTAGGATTAAGGTTTAGAATGTACTATTATTGTAAGGGATAAGGTTTAGGGTTAGTTTTAGGATTAGGGTTAGGGTTAGGATTGGGATTAGGGTTAGGGGTATTATTACCACAAACTATGGTTAGATTTAAAATTATGATTAAGGTTAGGAGTAAGGTTAGGTTTTTTATTATTCATTGGTTAGGGTTTAGGTTAGGGTGAATATTAGGGTTAGGGTTATGACTATGGTTCTAAATCATAATCATAATCATAAATCATAAACCCTAATCCTAATTTAAACCCTAACTCTAAACATAATACTAACCATTATACTAAGAATGAGTAACCCTAAGTATAAATGCTAAACCCTAATACTAATCCCAATCCTAATCTTAAATGATAAAATCTAATCCTAAATATTAAAACCTAACCCTAATTGTAACTCTAAATCCTAAGCCTAATACTTGAACCCTATCCCAACCATAATAATAACCATGATGTAAAGTAACCCCAATTCTAACCATAACCCCAATCCTAGTCCTATTTCAAAATATAGAGTATATATTAGTATTAAATATATAGTATATATCCCTAACCATTATAATAACCATGATGTAAAGTAACCCCAATTCTAATACTAACCCAATCCTAATCTTATTACTAAACCTTGATCCTAAATGCATAACCCTAAATCCTAAATCCTAACCAAGACAACAATCTTAAATGCAAAGCCCTAATTGTAAATGCTAAACCCTAATTATAAATGCTAAGCCATAATCCTAATTGTAACTGTAAAATCTAAACCCTAACCTAAATGCTAAACTCTAATTTTAAATTCTAGCTCTAATACAAACCCTAACCCTAAGTATAACACTAATAATTATATAAACACATACCCTAACCCTAATCTTGATCATAACCCTTAATCCTAAATGTTAAACCCTTATTCTAAATGCTAAACAATAATTGCTAAACAATAATACTAAATGCTAAAGTGAAATCTAAAATACTAAACCCTAAATCCTAACCTAAACCTTAATTATAAATATTAAACTCTAATTAGGGTTAGGATTTAGAGTAGGATTTAGATTAGGGTTAGCTTAGGATTAAGGTTAGGTTTAGGATTAGGATTGTGGTTATAGTTAAGTTTTAGAGTAAAGATTATTGTTTGAATAATGGTTAGGGTAACCTGGGTTAGGGTCTAGGGTTTGGATTAGAGTTTAGGGTTTAAGGTTATGATTATGATTATGGTTACGGTAAGGATTTACATTGTACGTAGTATTATGGTTAGGTTGGGGTTTTGATTATGGTTAGGATTAGTGTTAAGATTAGGGTTAGGTTTAGGATTATTATCAAAATTATGGTTAGTGTAAGGGTTTAAGTCATGGTTAGGGTTGGGGTTTTGATCAGGGTTAGGATTAGGGATTAGGGTTTAAGATTGTGATTAGCATTATGGTTAGGGTTAACATCGTGTTTAGTATTATAGTTTGATCTAGGATAAAGGATTAGGCTCATGCCATGATTATGGTCATGGTTTTATTTAGTGATTGAGTTAGGATTAGGGTTTAACAATCAGGATTAGGATTAGGGTTTAGCATTTAGAATGAGGGTTTTCCATTGATGATTAGGGTTTAGCATTTAGGATTAGCATTAAGATTAGTATTTAGTAATCCATTTTAGGATAAGGGTTTAACATTTAGGATTTGGGATTATGGTTTAGATTAGAATTAGGTATAATTTTACATCATGATTAATATTATAGTTAGGGTTAGGATTTGTATTAGGATTAATATTTAGGGTTAGGGTTAGAATTATATTTTAGGGTTAGTTTTAGGATTTAGCTTTATAATTAGGGTTATAATTAAGGTTTAGAATTTAGGATTATGGTTAGAGTGAGGGTTTAGATCATGATTGGTATTATATTTATGGTTTGGATTAGGGCTTAGGATTATGATTACTGTTAGGGTTAAGGCATACATCATTGTTAGTATTATGGTTAGGGTTGGGGTTTTGATTAGGATTAGGATTATCATTAGGGTTTGGATTTACATAATGATTACTATTAGGGTTAGGGTTAGGATAAAGCTTTAAGTTCATGGTGTGGTTAGTGTTATGGTTGTATTTAGGGTTCATGTTAGGATTAGGATTTAGTATTTAGGTTTCATGTTATTTTTAGGGTTAAGATTTAGTATTTAGGTTAAACCCTAACCTAAACACTCAATCAAATTCAACCTTAATCTTGAAACTTCAATTGAGCCTTACACTTACCCTATATAATTGAATTTAAATTAAATGTCAACCCTAATTAGTGTCTTACCAAATGATCAAATTTCTAATTAGAATGTCATCATTACATATGTTTAAAAAAATTGAATGTAATCTATCATAAACCTTAAACAAAATTAAACCCCAACACTAACACCAAACAAAATTAAACCCTAATACTAAACCCAAATCTAAATTTTACTTACACTTAGAAATTTTTTAACACAAATTAAACCCTAACCATAAACCTAATTAAAGATTAAATAAATTGTACCCTAAATATTAAAACCATCATCATCAAGCTTATTTACTCTAAGGTTTATATTATTTGAATTTCCAAAATCTACTTGCATGTTGGATAATTTGTTAGTCTCGTCATCATAGTGATCTATCATGTTAAATTAAAATTTAACCCTAACATTAATCTTTATTGAACCATAACAAAAAAATGATCCCTAACGCTAACTATAATTGAGATTTCACAAGCTTCCAAAATATAATTTGTTCTAAGATTAAAAAATAGGGTCACTTATTAGATTAAACCCTAAACTCAATATTAACCAATACACTAAACTAGATTGAACTACAATCCTAATTTTGAATTAAAGGTTACTTAGGATGTTTTACACTATAGAAAATTTAGAAAAATCATGGCTAAGGTAGTGATAGGATGCAATTTTAACCCCTAACCCTAACACTATTTGCAGCCCTAATGACCTTGGGATATGTCTGCCCCTCTTTCCAAAGATTGTTGGTTTGAATTACAATGAAAAGGTGAAGGTTGACTCTGAAGTGGAGATTTTCAAGGCATGTGGGTCCTCTCCTTCCTAGTCATTTTAGAAGGTTGATTGTATGCGGGCATGGAAGAATCTGTTTGCTAAGGATCTTTAGAATTTTAGAATTTTAATGTGATGTATAATGTAACTTTATATTTTTTTAACTCAATAGTCTTGAATGGCTTTACTTAACTACAACAATACTTATTAATGTTTGTGACATATTTTTATTGATAAAAAGGGAGATGTATTATGAGATGTTATCATGAATTTCACTTGCATATCTCTTTGTACACAAACACAAATGCATATTTAGATACATATATAGATAGACATATACATAAACACATATATATGCAACATTTAGTAATATAATCACAACTATCATGGATAATACAATTTAATTTGTATAATCTATAATTATAAAAAAGTTTTTAAATTTCAGATATATTTAAAAAGTGTTGATTCACTTAAAAGAATGTATATAGTATATTGATGAATTCTAACAATATATATAGCACAAAATATACTGTTTATGATTTCATTTAATATTTAATAGTACAATATATTTTAAAAGCTAATAACAACATTAAAAAACTATCAATAATTCAAATCCAAATATTCTATTTTTTTTACAAATATTATATACATACATAAACATATAATACTTATATTATATACGTACATAAACAAATATTCTATTTTTTTAACAAATATTATATACGTACATAAACATATAATACTTATACATATGATTATTTTGAAAGAAGCTAAAGTATAATTAATGGTTTACAAACAAAATTATTACTATCCTCCAAACAGCAAGGACCTATTACAAATCAATGGCTATGCATAAATGTACATAGAATATAATCATAACTATTTTGAAAGTAATGTCGGCTTGACTTCAATCAAAATTTACATCGAATATGTATGCAGATCGAACATTTCAAAAAGAAATAGAGATGGACTTTTTCTCTTTCTTGATTTTAGTTATTTCAAATCGATAATAATGGGAGACGGAAAGACTCTGCCACCAAACGAAATTTGATTATTTGAAATTGACAAAGACTGGAACGTTTTGAGTTATACTGCGACGGATTCGACGACATGATATTTTCTGCAACTCCATCTTTTCACAGAAAATCCCTCACGGTAACAAAAATACAGACGGAAGGCTCTCCAATGTCACAAAAATATTTGACGATGAAATTCTGGTGTCGAGGGACAGAATGGCGGTTGTTTCTACCTTTTGGCCTTTTCGACAGTCGAGAAACAGCTGGGCGGAAGGGCGTAATAGGCGCCTGAGGGCTATGCTTGCTTCGCCACAAGCCTCCGCTTGGACACGCTTCTGAATCAAGGCAGGTTGGCGATTCAGAAATCCTAGAGGGTAATCTCAAACCAAATTGCAGATTCGTCTTGGAAGGCGGCTATGCGAGGGGTGAAAAGAGAAGTGGAAGATGCAGCGGTGGATCGTGAGCGGTTCGTGTTCCATAATTTTCAGCTTTTCTTATGCACAAACAATGAATTAGGAGTTGGCATTGGAATACGAATCATTTCTTTTTTCTTACATCGTTATATTCGCTAACCTCCTATAGGTGTGAGTCCGCTGCCATTGCAAGTTACGCCTCTCGGCATAAAGAATCACTCTAATAAAATTATGGGTTTCTTTCCGTAAACATCCAAAGAAATTTTAACCATATGTTTTTCAGTTTAACAAATATTTTTCTAAAAAATTTATTGACCAAGTTTTAATTGGTATAGAATTTCAATTATTTTATTTAGCGGATAGGCTACAAAATTGTCAGCCTTTCCAACTGTGTTTGTTTTTTCATCATTATATTATAGAATATGTCTTATTGTAATGCGGTAGTTGATATAGTAATTTCTAAATTCTTCTTCTTGATTTTTTTCCCTCTCTTATATATGACGTTTCTCCATTTTAAATTCAAAGTGACTCTCTAAAATTTTGTGAGCATTGATCTACCAAGTAGTAAAATTTATGTGGAAGCATAAAATGTTACTAATGTATTATTTGTGATTCTGAATTAGTTTTTCAGAAATGAAAACAATATAGATACAAGTTTCATTCTCCTTTTCTACTCTTGAGATTTAAATTGACATTCCAATTCAAGATAAGATAAGATAAGATAAATTTATTAATGTCCAACAAGAGACCAACAAGGGTCTAAGGAACTGGAAATGTATAGAAAAAGGAATAGCGAACCAACAGACCACCAAACAATGGTCGAGAAAGCAAGAAAGAGCGAAAAAAGAAATAACAAAACAAGAAACAACAAGCAAGAAGAACACACACAAGAGAATGACTAAGGATCATTTTCAGGTAGAAAGAAATCCAACACTGAAGGATAATGATCCAGATGAGCAGGAACCTTGGGTCGTCGCTGTGAGCTACAAAAATGTGTCGTTGACGGGTAAAGGTGCTGCGGGGTCTCACAGATCTAGAGTGACCGGTGATGGGGGAAATGTGAGGCTGTTTCACCTCTCGTAAAGGAGACGAGGGAGAGAAGAAGGCCGTACTGAGCTGATTGGATATCTGTCTTTGGGGGAAAAGAAGCTGTAGAGTATGCTCACGGAGCTGTACAGTCTCATGGAGATAAAGTGCCAAGCATCTCTGATTGGTGTAGTTGAAGAAAGAAGTCAAGGAACCGCACCCTCTAAATAAGAAATATAATATCCATTTGATCTCATAGTAAGTAGGACAATAAAAGATGAAGTGTGTCTCAGTCTCAATCTCGGCCAGGGTGCATAACTTGCAAGTCCGATCATCTATGTCAATGTGATGGTTTGTCTGGGCCCAAAGGAGGTGAGATCCAACTTTGAAAGATCCCAACATGATGCAAAGAGCGTAGCACCAACACTGAGATAAGTATCTAGGACGAACAATAATCCCATCCCAAATGTCTAAAAAGTGCTCAGCATAAAAAGCCATCCTCAGGCGTAGACCCCCACACGGGTTAATCCAATTTGTGGTGATATACTACCTATATATGTCAAGTCTGCCATGTCTGTTCAACTCTTGTCTGGAAGGGAGGAGGTGAGCTGGAGCGTCAAGCGAGAACTGATAGGGGGGAGGTGATTAATGTCAATCCCGATGGAACCTAAATTGAATGAGGCCTGGGCATACCAACAACAGGCTCTAGAGGAGGGGTTTGACTTGGCAAGTGCCACTAAAGAGCAATAGGCCAGGTAGGAATATCTGTTGTGACCATCATTGGAGTCCACAAAACAATAGAGGCGGTGAATAAACCAAACCAGATCAAAGATGACCCCTAATCTAAAGGGATGAGCCCCGAACTCATCCAGAATGATACTATGAGAGGTCGACTGATGACATCTAATGATTCACCAGAGGAAGATAGTTTGAACACACTCAATAGAGGCCCAATCAGAATCTAGAAGGGATGGCCTCCAAACAGTAGAACCATAAAGTATCATAGGTTTAACCAAGGAATCCAAGAGGGACAACTTGGACGCAGTGTCTTGAAAATGATGTTTGAAACACTGTCTCTCCAACATGGCAAGGGAACCCATCCCTTTACCGATCCTAGGCAGAATGGTGGGTCTCAGGCTGAAGTGAGGGCCGAAGAACTTGACCCCAAGATAGGTTTATGAAGAAGTAATATCAATCTCCAATCCCTGATAGTAGAAATGAAGATGTGAGGTCTTCAGGTAGTTGAAGATCATCAATCGCGTCTTACCGAGATTCACCACCAGCTGTCTCAAATCACAAAAAGAGTCCAAGCTATCAAGAAGTCTCTCGAGACTTTTCAATGAGGAGGCAAGGAGAATCACATTGTCAGCGAAGAGGAGAATGGAGACAAGAACCTAGTGTAGGTAGAAACCATCACTCGAAAGTGAGGAATCTCTGAGAAAAGCCTTGATCTCGTCAATGTAGATGCCAAACAAGGTGGGGGAAATGGGGCACCCTTGTTTCACCCCAATAGTGCTCTAGACTAGGGTCAGAGAAACCCTTAGGAGTCCTGAATCTTCCCTCAACATGCTCGTAAAGTATCATAATAGCTATCAAAAGAGTCTCAAAAATCTTGATATCTCTAAGTCTCTAGAAGAGGACCACCCGAGGGACGGTATCGAACACCTTACGAAAGTCAATGAAGTAGCAATAGAATTTTGCAGAATGATGGCAAGCCTCCTCAATAATCGTTGACAAAGTTAGGATGTGGTCCATGATATCGTAATCTCCCCAGAAGTTGGATTGACCTCTAGCCCTGTAATCTCTCATGTCCAACTCCCTATTAAGAATAGTATTTAGTGTCGTTGCATAGAGTTTGGCAAAGGTGTGCCCAATCATGATGGTCCTATAGTTGTTGGGGTAAAAAACTGACCCACCCTCGTGAATCAGATAGATTAAGTGTCTCAACCAGGACTTGGGGGAAGCTAGTGCAAACCACACTATTAAAGAGTGTCAGAGGATAGGAGCTCAGCACAGAGATATCGAGCTTGAAGAGCTTAGCCTGAAAACCATCCTCATTGGCCTCCCTACTACATCTCATGGATCTGACAGCCTTGTAGATGTTGGAAGCAATAAAGATATGGCAGTGAGGGGGAGGGGTGAGGTGGAGAGATGTATGATTAGGGATGTCATAAAGAGTGGAGGTGTGGGAGGCAAGGGATCTAAGATCGATGGTGGAAGGCGGAGTGAGATGTCGAGGGAACATGGTGCGCAAGAAAAGCTTATGATTCTGAATGAGCGTATCGTATAGGGATGTGCATTGTGAGGCAATGAAAGAACGTTTCTTTGAATGAAGAAAGCGACGGTAGGAGGAATGGATGTCAGTGAAGTCGGAAGGGAGAGTCTCAAAGGTCAAGCGCAAGGAGTGGTGGAAAGCTTTATAGTCATCGTCAAACCACTAGTTCATAGGACAAGTAATTTGGCATGTGGATCTGAGGATAGGGTGGTGAGGGATGGAGAGGAAATCTGCCTCCCAAATGGATGTGATCAATAGGTCAAACATGGAGGAAGCATGGCAGCAGTCAAAAAATCTCTTAGGTGAGAGGAGATGACAAAGGTGGAGGGCAAAGAGATCACAGTCACCTTGGCAAACTAGAAATGAAAGTGGGTAGGAGAACGATCAAGGACAGCCAGGGAATGAGGAAGGAGAGACGAGCAAGGGGGAGGAGAAAAGTGAAGTGCAAGGTTTAGAAGAGCGTGGTTAGCTAACATAAGATGAGAGATAGTGAAGCAGCCGATGGAAGGGATAAAAGAAGTGCTAGTGATAACATAGTCAACCACACTAGCGCCACCGTAGTGCGGCCAACACATGAAAAGCTCAGAACTAGGAAAGCAAGAGAGGCCATTTAGAATAACCAAATCGGAAGACTCACAGAATTGGAGGAGGTGATGACCATAAATAGATAAATGTCCACAACAATCCTCAGAAACACGCTGGAGCCCCAAACTAGCAAGATCTAGTTCTGAGGTACAGGTCCAGTCAATACCTCAGTCATGTATAGGGGTCTGCAACTCCCTAGTCTGTGCATTAAAGTCTCCCAAAATAATGATGTCCCCCAAGGTACTCAATTTGGAAATAAACTTTATCAGATCAATAAATGGGTCCCCATCCTCGATACTATGAATGGAGTATGGCAAGGAGGCTAGTGGAAAGTAGAAAACTATGATGAAGATATCTCTCTGGTGGTGTCTGGCATGACATACATGGATCCACATGAATCTATCATGTGTATCTGAATGAACCACTAAAGTAGCGCTAAAGAGGCTATCCCTAATCAAGTAGGTAGCTCCTTTGCAGCCCCGTACACCACCAGAAGAGAAAACTTCCTCCTTGAAGATAGACAACCACTGATGACCGTCAAAACCTAGGAGGGGAGAAACAAGGTTCTCATGGGTTTCCGCAACAACCAAGATATTACTCAACCCCACTGCATCCTGAAAGAGACCAGGTAACGACCAAAGAGAACTATTACCATTCCAACAGTTAACAAGAAGAAAGCTAAAGGAGGGCCCACTCTTGTCAAACTTCTGACATGGTCATCATTTGGCCTTTGCAACCTACCTAAAATCCCACCAGCTGGGGGGAGATTCCTGGATCACTGCCTTGATATTCCTAATAACTTCCCATTTACCACTTTGTTCGGCCTTAGCAACAAGGGTCCTGGTTTGTTTCAATTCTGCCACCTGTGATCTAGTGAGATCCTCATCTAGATAAATCTTAGATGGAAGAGAGAATAACTTCCTCTTCTCTCTAAGAACCCGCAGTCTATCATGCAAAGAGAGAAACCTGATAACAAGAGTACCATCGGGACAAACCCAACATCTGTCGAGTGAAATATCATGAATGTTGAGAAGATCCTAGAGAAAGGATTTCTCAGTAGAGGGAGGATCAACAGTGGGGGGAGACCACAAACATGCAGGTTTAACTCATGCACCCGTCTCACACGCTCATCATCCATCTTGCCTTGAACCAACTTCTCCACCCCTAAGAGAGGTGCAACACTAACTGTATTATCTCAAATAGAGGCCCAAGTTTTCACCTTCTCCTCAGTCTCAAACATTGGAGTTGAGTGTTTAGAAATGATATCAGCTTGTTCCGCTTTATAACTGTTGAATCCATCAAGATTCTCAATAACTGATTCCAGGTCAAATTTAATCCCTGCTAACTCAGAAATAAATGTCGATGAAAAACTATGGAGTAGCTATTTTAGTTCCAACACCGAGGTGGATAAAGTTTGTACAGTGGCATGGATATGAGAATTCTCAGCCTCCAGCTTGATAAGATGGTTGTGTAACCTCTAATAGGTAGGCGTAGGAACCTCCCCAAAATCCCTAGCCATGGCATTTCCCCCTGGCGTAACATGATTAACAACAACATCAGTCTACATATTTTGCTGAACATTTTCAAGGTCTTTGACCACAACCACATCAGTGGCCATTTGGGAGTCCTCAGCCTCATTATTTGCAGTAGGAATATCCCTAACATGTGAAAGGCCTCCTATCATAGCTACGGTTTTAAGTCTCATCAGTGCCAAGGATAACAACATAGATTAGAGCCACACCCTAGATAAAATCTACCTGCAGCCGCTAAGCCTTTTGAGATTCCAAATTACATGAGACATTCCATCAAACATTTTGATGCAGTCAAGGTCGGAGGATCCAATTAAGGATGGTCCAAACTTGTAGCCAAACACCAACAATGCAGAATAACACAACACAACACAAATATAGAATCAAAATCTTCTTTATTCATTAGTAACCAAGCTTACAAGAAACATGCTGAGCTATAAGGCCTTCTCGATTACGGAAAAATACTTCAAAGTTTACAATAGTTCAACAAGATCATGCAAGATCCAACACACCTCTCAGCTAGCTTAGATATGTAACACAACAGGACACTGGTAGGTACTCCAAGAAAGATCTAAACTTGTGCTCGCAAGCCACCAAGCAATCTTCTTGTTCCTAAGCTCGCAAGCTACTAACTCTTCTATCCTTCTTCTACTTCCTTCTACCTCACTAAATCTTCCATCTAAAATCTACCCAAGCACCCTCTTAACTACTACACAGCCATAAGTTGGCTTTACAAACAAATAAATCCCAAAACCCAGTTGGCTTCCAAAGATAAACAAATATTAAATGTAACAGAAGTCAAATCTCACATAACCTTCCAATAATTAATTCATCATGTCGGCATCTATATCCATATAGGAGAATGTAACACACCAGATCTAGGTCCCCACATGTCCAATGGTCAATCCATAACACGAGGAGCGCAACCCAAATTAAATGCACTAGTCGGCCAAGCTGATTCATCCAAACAAATAATTCGGTCAATAAGAACACTGAGCACCGATAATAAACCCTAAGACCCAGTTGGTAACCGAGCCCTGAGCACTAGAAACACTGAGTCACTGAGTGACCATCATCCACCGAGCTCTGCCGGTACTTCCAACTGAGAACCTTTACCACGACCATCGAGCTCCATCGGTGAAGCCAAATAGAATCCAACTGAGAACTATGACCAAAGACTGAGAAACTCTAGTCTTCTACCGAGATCACCAGCCAATTAACCGAACTCCACCAGACAGTTATCGAGACTGCCAGAATCTTTAGGAACCATGGATGCCCCTACATCACATTTCACGTGCATGGTCGACAAACCCAAATGTGCTCAGTTTCACGTGCATTCTGTCAAACACATCATGTGCATATAAATCTAATCAAAATTCGATGACAATTACCTTGTTTTCTACGTCTACAAATCCCTACTATCTTGTTGCCACTTGCTTCCTGCCTTCTCATCTATTGTCGTTACCTACCTGTCCTTGGGAATCCCTGCTATCCTTGTTACAATCGAGATCATTCTCTGCTAAAGCTATACCACGCTGTTGCTGAAGCCCCAAATCGAGTGTTGCATATGCATTTGCTAAAGCCCCAAATCGAGTGCTAAGAAAAATACTAATCCCCAACTATTACAAATAAGGTATTGGATAATATTACAAGTTCCTAATGACATTTCGGTTGTGCCATTTTAGTTTTTTAGTTTAACATTTATTTGGGTTCTAATTTTTTCGGTTGAGGTAGTGATATTTTTTAGACATTGATGCATGTTACTCTGTCATTTGCTTCTTTTATTCGATGTCTAATGATTTTAATCTCATTATAATTTGAATGCTAAGCTTATCCTTAATGCATAGATCCCTAGCATTGGAAATTACTCTTTCAAATGGAATGACAAAAAATATGCAATCAGTCAATCACTTTACTAAATGACTTTGCATTCATTTTATTGGGTTGAAATGTAGGTTTGATTAAATCAATAGATCTAATGATTATAAAACTTCTTAAGAGATTTTTTTTTTTTCAGTAATCAATTTGAAACTGATATTCTTTTACTTTTAGGCACAATGCTACTTAGAATCAACAAGATTGCTAAAATTAGTAGAAACATTTGTTTTAAACTTAGAAAGAGCAATTATTAGAAATTAATGTAAGATGAAATGTTTGAATTTTTTTAATAAATCCACAAATAGTATTATATTTTGAAGCTAATTTTTTAAAATTTATAATAGAAATATATCCTTCTAATAAAAACTAAACCTTCTTAGAAAGTGAATATGATTAAAAAAAAGCTTTATTGTATGATAAGTTTTTGAAATTTATAATAAGACATATTCTTTGCAAGAAAAAAACAAATCTTTTTCAAAAGAAAATTATAATATTGTTAAGTAATAATAGTTGCTACAATTCATTTTAATTTTTAATTTTTAATTTAATATAGTTATATATAGTGGATTCTTTTGTTATTTTTATTTATTTAGAACATTGTAATTGAAACACTAAAAAATAATGCATGATATCCTATATTTTACATATATTATAAAATATATAATTTAGTTTAATATTGATGCTAAAATAATAATTTAAAATAAATTATTTTGAAAACATGTATTTTAGAGTAAAAAATTATAATACAAAAAGGAATATTTATTTTACTTTTTATCTTTACAACAAAGAAAAAATTAATTCATTAACATACTAAAATAATAATTCTATATTTATTTATGTATTTTTCCTTTTCAAAATTTCAAATTAATTTAACAAAAATTAAATCTCCTATCTAGGCTTGGAATTTGACGGTCACCCCTACTTGTCATATGATCTTTTTATGACGGTTTGATCATTTTAATGTCTTTCATTTTACATTTTAAGAAAAATATTGATTGTCAAAATTTTTAATATAGAAATAATTTCATAAATAATTTCTATTTTTAGTAATACATATATTAAAAATAATACATATAGATATACAAAATAATTTTTTTTTATATTAAAAATAGAGGAATCAGAAAAATGAATTACACAATTAACCAGAGTTCAAGAGAAGTTCAAAAGCCAAGCCTCGAGATCAAAAAGAAAGTCACATAGTGACAAGTCTAAAAGAAAAAAATAGAAAATTATTGAAGAGCATTATCATGGGACTCTACCCATGAAGTCCACCCTAGGGGGCCTTCCATCCATGTAATATTTTTCTTCTCTTCGATTTGAGCTAGCATCTCAAGCTTTCTACCGGGGATCTCCATTCTCTCTGATTTCCTTGGTGAGGTGATTAAGTGCTTTCTCAAAGATGGCAAGATTGGTCATGTTCTTTTGCCATTCGTATCCATCTTTTAGCTCATAGATAAGCTTAGTGGCATGGCCATCTTTAAGAAATCAAATGAGATTGTCACACTCAACTATCATGTTAATAGAGACCTGCAAGGTAATTTTAAAGTATGTGAGTCTACGAAAAGACTCAGTAAGCACTTTGAACTTGTCCTGATATCTATCTTCATTCCTAATTTTTCAGATATACCAAAGAATATTAGAGGATAAGATAAACCAAAATAAGTTGGATTCCTTCTTTAATCCTTGTATATATGTCCCATGATAATCTCTAGGATATTGATTTGCTATAGAAAAATAATGCCAAACATACACCAAATTTCTTTTGCAATAGGGCAATCAAATAGAATGTGCCTACAAGTGTTAGGAACTCTACATATATTACAAAATTCTGCATTAGTAATCTATGTTAGGATTAGGTAATACTGAGAGGGGGGGTGAATTAGTATTATTGAACTTTGATCTAAACTTTAAACAATTATAAACAATCCATAGTAATGCACAAATGAAAAGAACATATAAGCATAACACATTACTCATGACACCATGATTTGTTCTCGAAGAAACCCCGGCAAAGGGAAAACCCTGGTGGGGGTGGTACCCACAACTATGCATTAGAATATAATATCCCTGTTAGGAGATCTAGCCCTATTAGGAGCTAATTGTTACATAGTACATTTCTTTGTTAGAGGAATACAAAACCCTGTTAGGGGTATACAAAACACCTGATTAAAGGTGGTGAGCACAGTGCTCTTACAATAAAAAACTATATCAAAAGAATTCTCCAAAATGTGAACAATACAAGCACTTATCTTGCTTAGATAGTTCCAGTTATATCTCTTTCTCTTACTGATCTCACATCTGATCTCTGCTCTCAGATTTGCAATCTTGCTTCATCATCATAATCACATCCATACTTCGCTTTCACAAAAGCACTCTATACTTATACAAAATCTTCCATCAAGTCGGCTTCACAAATACCATACAAACCTTATGCAAATGATAATTGTGGAGTTGGAAATCTTATATTACCAAAGAGTTGGCAATATAATCTATTCACCTGACTTAGAATGTTACCATATCCACTATACTCTCCTTGATCTTCGCAACTATTCATATACCCTATTATACTGATTTACTATCTTTGCATACCTTCTGAACACTGTATCTCATTGATCTGATAACCAAAACTCATGCACTCTTAAATAAAGCATGCATACATCCCAAAATACCTTTAGTTAACTTCGCAAGCCCTAATACCTTATATATCTTCATCGCTGACTAAAACAGTAGAATTGTTCCCTGCTATCTTGATTCTGGACTTAGTCATATTCATGATTGAGACTCCAGTGGCAAACTTCTCAACATGAAATCAATCCAATATAAGTGTTTCCATAAATGACAACCCTCAAGTGATCCCTAGTGCTCCAAAAAATCACTTTCCAACAATATATCCTTTCTTATTGGAAGTCTATCAAGCAACAATAGCCATTTAAAGCATTTAATTTTTGATTCCACAAGACTTTTCCACAGTCTATTAAAGTGCTTTTTCCATAAGAGAACATCCATGTTTGAGTACCAAATATTATTAACATGATTGATGATGGAATCATCATAAGAAATGATATTATAGATATTCTGCGCCTTGATTTTTGAGAGTACAGTGCCATTAACCCATTTAAATTCAAGAAATCTATGAGAATCAACATTGTAGTTATTAGTCTTTGTAACTCTTTGTATAAGATTATATCTAAAGTTATGACCTCTAGGATTCTCAAGATCCTCCCTCGTCTCATTTCCCCCCAACAAAATGGTTTTGTGCCGGGTCGACAAATTTTGGACTCGATCATGGTTGTTCAAGAGAATATTCATTCGCTGGAAAAATTGAGGAAACATGGGTTCCTTATGAAACTTGACCTATCAAAAGCCTATGATAGAGTCGATTGGGAGTTTCTTATGAAAATTCTTCAAGCATTTGGTTTTGATGAGGGAGTGATAAAAATTATTATGCAACTTGTTACTACTGTTTCTTCTTCGGTGATTGTGAATGGGCGATCCTCTCCTTTCTTCAGACCTTCCAGAGGATTACGTTAAGGCGATCTTATATCACCTATCCTTTTTGCTATCATGGCAGAAAGTCTGGGGAGATTCCTTTCCCTTCAAGTGTCTCAAGGTTTGATTACGAGCTTACATTTGACTTCTGGAGGGATTGTCTGCTCACATGAATAATTTGTTGATGATACAATTCTGATGGGAGAATCTACTATTAAAGAGGCAAGGAATATTAAAAAGATGTTAAATGTGTATGCTAATGCTATAGGTCAACTCATAAATTGGGAGAAGAGTGCCCTATTTTTATTCAATACTCCTGAAGCCAGAATGAACATAATTTCTGCGATTCTTGGGTGCAAGAAGGGAAGCCTCCCGACCACTTATCTTGGTCTGCCTCTATGCCTGAAACCAGAGGCTAATTTCTGGAATGAAATACTCAATAGATTTCAATCAAAACTAGTGGGTTGGAAAGGGACGATTCTCAGTCAGGCTAGGAAAGTCTAATTGCTGAAGGCTACTTTGCAAAATCTTCTGATCTATGCCCTTAGCCTATTCAAAATACCTCAAAAGTTTTTTGACTTAATAGAGAAGATCCAAAAAAGGTTCCTATGGTCTGGAGTGGAAGAGAAAAAGAGACTTAGTCTTGTGGCTTGGGAGAAGATTTGTAGGCCTAAAAAGATGGGGGGTCTGGGGATAAGGAGCATCAATTATACCAATAAAGCTCTCCTAGCTAAGCAATGTTGGAGAATCTTTGAGGATGAGAAAGAATGGAATATGATAATGAAAATGAAATATCATCTTAGCAATCTTGAAGGAATGATCCAACCTCAAAATGAGATCCAAGGATCTTTTGTTTGGAATAGTATTAGTAAAGGCAAGAATCTCATTAGCAAAGGGATTATTTGGAAACTGGGAAATGATAGAAAAATTCATTTTTGGAGTGATAAATGGATGTCAGAGAAGCCTCTTATAGAGAATGAAGAGTGGGGGAATGCTATTCAAGATTGTATAGACACTATAGGAGAATTTGTTTGTGATTACTAGAAAGATGAAGAATGGATAGACCTAGGGCTGAAGGATATCAGATTAAAAGAAGTGAATAAACAATTAAACAATTGGTTTATTAGAGAGAATGAGGCTGATAAAATTATTTGGGGTTCGACGACTTCTGGAAAGTTCTCGGTAGCTTCTGATTCATTGCTTCTCCTCCCTAATGAGGCTCAACCTTTGTGGGCGCAGGTATGGAATAAGGACCTTACCCCTAAAATTAACATGTTCTTCTGGCGTCTTGTTCAGAATAAAATTCTCACACAGGATAATCTCTTGAGAATAGGGTTTCAAATGCCTAATAGATGCACCCTATGCTATCATGAAGCGGAGAATTGCAATCATCTTATGATACACTATTCTTTCACTAGAGAGGTGTGGGACTCTACTATGTCTTCTCTTGAGTTCAATTGGGTGAAACCTAACTCTATCCAGGAGTTCTTCCAGTAGTGGCAGAGTCCTTTCAATGACAAAAATGCCAAGAAAATCTAGAAAATTTTCTTTCCCCACTTACTTGGCTTATCTGGAAGGAGAGAAATAATAGAATCTTTAGAGAGAAAAAGGCCCCTCCTGCGGTGGTTACTAGTTCTGTTACTAGAAGCATAATGGAAAACTAAAAAAGTATGGGAAGGAATGACAATAGCCTTTGGGATCCCCAACTTGAAAAGGACAATACTATCTCATGGGAGAGACTAAAGAAGAGCTAGAATCAGAATCCTAGAGATAATGTTAGGTGGACTACACCTCCCTATGGATGGTTTAAAGGGAACTTTGATGGCTCAGTGAAGGGAAACCCTGGAAGGGCTGGAGGTGGAGGGATAATAAGAGATAATGTTGGAAATTGTTTAGGAGCAATTGCAGTCCCGCTAGGAATTCAAACCAGCTACGTGGAAGAGGCTGAAGCTGCTCTTTATTTGGTTTTGATGGTGAAAGATTTGGGATGCATGAAATTATGGCTAGAAGGGGACTCACTAAATATAATCAATGCCATAAAAGGGAAATTTGACAGCTCTTGGACAATAGAGCACATGTCATCAACAAAATAAATTTTTTATTCAACTCCTTTGAAGAAAGCCATGTCACCCACGTATATCGTAAAGGCAATAAACTGATAGATAGGTTGGCTAATGATGGTACTTTGTGTGACATCATCCAAAAGTGGAGAGGGGAAGCGAATCTCAAGAGTGAGATTTCATGTCTAATCCATTATGATAGGATTAATCACAATGACAGAAATACAATTAATTTAATGATGAAAAGGATAAATCATTTACCGAGGAGGCTTGCATGTAAGGCAAAGTGTGGGAAATTTACATTGCAGATAATAAGGCACGGACAAAGGGTTATTATCGATAACCAAAAAGACATTGTGAACTTGAGAAGCAAGGCAGAGATTTCTGGTAAGAAGCTGAACAAGTACATGAAAAACCAAAAAATTATGGGAGGTGGTTTGAAGAGGGAGGAACCTTCCGATTGTGACAAATGGAGACATGACAAAAAAGTGTGGAAGAAGCTGAAAAAAGTGGGGGTTACTCAGTTTATAAAGAAGCTTCACGGGCATGACAAATAGATCACGTCTTTGTTTGTGGATGGCTGGAATAATGGTAAGGTGTTTCTTTGGGGAAAATCCTTAAAGCTTACTATCTCTAGCTTAGCTAAAATTACTGGTTTACCTGTCGAAGAAACCCATTTTCATAGAGGCAATCATAGGCTAGGAACTGAAGCCTTTTCTATTTTTCCCAAAACTGATGATGAGAAAGCCCTTATGACTAAGTGGAAAGGTGACTATGTGGATATGACTAATATTGATGAATTCTGGGCTAAAATTTTGAAGGCCATGATTGAATATTTTACTCTAGATGAGTGGTATTCAAAAATCTATAATTTCCATTTTGTGTTTGCTAACCACTTCAAGCATAAAAGGGGAATTTCTTTCCCTTACTATCTTTTAAGTTCACTGAATAGCAGCATTACATGGCACAAAAAAAAGGCTTCTAACCTTGTGCTTCATGAAGGCTTGATCCTTCTTATTTTTGAGCACATAAGGGACAACATTCCAGACCCTATCCCTAAAAAGATCACAAATAAAAGAAAGGTGAAGATTGAGGGGGAGATTGAACCTGAGACTAGTAAGAAGAGGAAGAAAATTAAAAGGGATTCTCCTGTTGCTTTTGGTGACAAAGATATCAAAGAAGAGGAGTTAGAGAATAAGCAACATACAAGAGGAAATGGTATTCTTGAGAAAGACAATGAGGAGTCTGAGGAGGAAGAGATAAGAAATGAGAAAGAGGAGGAGCATGGAAAACATCAAAAAGAGGAAATGAATGAATGGCTAGATGAGGGGAATGATGATAAAGAGGAGACTAGCTATGAAGATGAAGAAGAAAAGGAGGAAATGGAAGAGGAAGAGGATGGAACCTAGGTTTACTCTTCTGGTGAAGCAATGAAAGATACCCCTAATGATAATGAGGGAGTTGAGAAAGGGGATGATGGCACTCATTCCATGGAGGTTGATTCTCAGATTGTCCCTATGGAAGAAAACATAAACAATGCTATGCTTGAGAAGGGGGATGGTAAAACCAGAGAGGAGGATTTTAAAGATGAAGAAGCTTTTCAGAGGGAATTATGGGTGGACAAGAGAATGATGGTAAGGAGGCTGGTAATACTCCTTTTGCTAGTGATACTGGTGAAGAGACCTCGATAAGAGGGAAGGGAGGTAAGGATGAGATGACTAGGCTGGAGATTATTAACAACACAAAGGAACCTATTATTATTTAGATAGATGTTTCTGTGTAGAAGGAGAAGAGCAATATGGAGATATAGGATGAGAACAGGGACTAGAAAAAGGAAATGTAGGAAATGAAAATCCATATCTAGGATATGGAAAAAACTATGAAAAACATGAATACTAAGATGGGAAAAATGGAAAATAAGGTTTTTGATAAGGTTAAAAATAAATACACTAAAGAGGAGGGAACTGTGGAGATGAGTAAGAAGGTTAAAGACAAGATGAAAGAATTAGAAACTAAAATCAACAACCATGACAGTATGATAAAAGGTGTTTTGAACCATAGCAACAAGGGTCTGAAGGTGACCACTATGAATTTGAAAATGTTGCATAACTACCTGGAGAAGAACATGCTGGAAAGAAATACTATCACCATTGATGAGGAAGCTGGAAGAACTGGGCCGGGGATGAGAACTAGGGGGCACACATAGAGAAAGGTCCCTAAAAAACCTAAAGAGTTGAAGGAACTGCAAGAAACTATCTAGAAGATGGAAGATCTCCAAAAGAAGGCTGAGGAGATGATAATAGTTAATTAGTTTGTTCTGGTTGATAGATGTTTTGCTGTGGGTTTTTTCTTTAGTTTCTACTTTTGAACTATTTGGCTGGTGGTCCTTGCTATTGTTTTCCAGCAGGTGTTTCATTTTGTTATCTTTAATGCTCTATCTTTATGTTGTTTTAAAATTTGGTTTTAGGTCCATGTAAAACTTGTTTTTACCTTAATCAAAAACCTTGCATTTATTAGGAAGGAAATGAAAAACATTGATCATCATACTATAAGTCCTTTTTTATGAATGGGGAAGGTTGTAGATGGAGCTATGATCTTCCCAGTTGATAAGAGTATCCCATTCCATGATATCTATGAATTGGGAAATACCAGAATTAGCCCAAGATTTGGCCGAGCAACCTTGAGTGAGGGCAAGGGGTTTATTCAGAGGGTAAGTGCACAAAGATGGGGGACCAAAAAGGGGGTATAAGATGCCATTTTTTTCCTGAAATCAGCAAACTCTGAACTTCAACAACAAATTGAAGATAGTTAGACTCAAAATTTTAAGATGCGACAAAAACAAGAGTTGTAATACTCTAAATCTAGTTCCTAAACTACTAACTTATTTTGAAAATAGTGCAGATTAAGGCCGTCAAAAAGGGGGAGCACAAAAAGTGGTCCTATTTTTTGTGAAAAAACATAACATAGCGTATGGTGTGCTCCCCCTAAAATGTTAACTTTTTTTTTGAATTTTTTTAATCGCTCCAGTGAGAAGTTAGCTAACACCACGTAGTTTATCCCAGAATTTTTTGGTAATTTTTTGATGAATGTATAATTTTTTATGAATTTATGAAGTGCACACATCCTAAAAACATGAAATTTCTGTGTGCTCCCCCTAGAAATCATTTAAAACTAATCAAAAATCAATTTTTTTTTTTTGTAAAGTGTGTAGAATGGAGTCTAGTTTCTAAAAATGTAACTTGTTGCAAAATTTGATGAACGAGCCAAAATCTATGCCCAAAATACTAAATGTTGGTTTTTTATAAAAAACAGACATACACACAAAAGAAATTAGAGTTGAAAAACTTAACATAATCAGAATTCAAAATAAATTATATGCTTAGATAGCTACCACAGAGATCTACAATATCATGTTGTCTGATTTTTACGTTCTTGAACTACGAGTAAACCTGAGGAGGAGCACACAAAAAAACATGTTATTTTTTTGTATGTTTGCTGGAAAACACGTCTCAGGCCTGTTTGAATCATCCAAGCCTTTGGGTTGGATTTCCAAGGCAAATCCAAGCCTTAGGATTGGTAAATTACAATGCCTTGAAAAGTGCATGCACCCTATAGGGCGCACACGCTATAGCGCGAGAGCGCTATTGAAAACTATGGCTTTCATAGCGCGTGCGCGCTATGAAAGTCATAGTTTTCAATAGCGCGCGCGCCCTATAGCACGTGCGCGCTATATTGAATTGAGAGGAAAAGAGAGAGATAGAGAGCCCTCTCTCTTCCTCTCTCTCTTTCCAAAATAGAGATTCTCTAAAATTTGTATACAAAGGCATCCTACAAGAAGGATGAAATGTTTCCTAAAGAATATCCACAATTCATATACAAAAGCATCATACAATAAAAATGACAAAAAATAATAGCTAAAAGGTAAAATTTACCATTAACGTCGATAGCACCAAGGTCATATCCACTGTCAAATCTTGGCCTATGATGTGAAAAATAAGCAAAGCAAGTGAAATGAAAGGGAAGGGATAGATCAAATAGCGAAGGTGCATCAAATCGGATCCAAATTTCAACCCTTTTATGGATTTACAGGTTTAATTGCAAGCCCATGGAATTGGCTAAGAGAAAAATGTGATTGTATATCAACTGATTACAAAATGTGCAGTTGAGAAGAAAATATTACAATGATGAAGAAGAAAATTGGCTATGGAAAATCTAGTTATGAATTTTCTTAAGAATGAAACTATTAAGGAATTGCATGATATATCACTCAATGGTGCAAGGAATATTCTTGATGAACATGGGATTGCAGTTACATCTATTCAATATACCGAAGAAGATATAGAAAATCTTCTTAATAGAGAGATTAATGTGAGAGAAAGGGACATTTTAGAATCTAATGGTGATTTTTGGTGCCATCGAAGGTATGCCAATTACTTAGGACGAAGAGTAAAAGCCCACAATTAATGGAAAAGAGTGGGAAGAGCTTCTTGGACCCATGTCATGATAGAAGTTATAGATAAGGAAGAAGAGCTAGGAAGGGGAAAGCGACAAAAGAAAGAAGTAAGATATGCATGTGAGCCTATGTTAGATGATGATGATGACATGAGTACTCACCATTTGCTAGTAGCTCAAGTAGTGACATAAGCTCTTCAGTGCACATGTACACTAGAACACAAAAATTTCAGATAGAGAAGTAACAAGTGCTGTGGAATTATCATAGAGCAATGTGAAATGAAGCCTCAAATTGGTTCATTAGCAAGAAAATAATTTGGCCATGCACTTCATTCTAGCACCACAAATATTTCTATTAGAAATGCCTATTCATCAATGGTCTTACATTTATGGGACTTGGGAAACCTAGTTACTCATGTTGGGCAATATCCCTCAAATTATGTAAGTTCATTGGCACCTTTGGAAAGGTAGTCTCACTTCTCATTTTATAACAAAGGGCAGTCATCTATGGTCCAAGGTTATAATTCAACTGACAAACAGAGAGCTTCTCAAGGTACTGATCTCTTTCATAGAGAAGTTCCCAATTCATCTCAAGGTTCTCATTTAGGTGAGCAACTCCTTGAAGGTCCTCAAATAGACCCATTCAATATCCCAAATTGGTAAAAGGGTAGATGCAATTTTGGAAAGAGTGGGAAGAGCTTCTTAGACCCATGATAGAAGTTACAGATAAGGAGGAAGAGCTAGGAAGGGGAAAGTGGCAAAGGAAAAAAGTAAGATATGCGTGTGAGCCTATGTGAGATGATCATCATGAGTACTCACGATTTGCTAGTAGCTCAAGTAGTGACAGAAGCTCTTCAGTGGACGTGTACACTGACACAAAAATTTTAGATAGAGAAGTAACAAGTGTTGTGGAATTATCCATAGAGCAATGTGAAATGAAGCCTTGAAAATTGGTTCATTAGTAGGCAAAGAATTTGTTCATGCACTTCAATCTAGCACCACAAATATTTCTATTAGAAATGCCTATTCATCAATGGCCTTACATTTACGGGACTTGGGAAACCCGGTTACTCATGTTGGGCAATATCCATCAAATTATGTAAGTTCATTGGCACCTTTGGAAAGGTAGTCTCACTGGACTCATTTTACAACAAAGGGCAGCCATCTATGGTCCAAGGTTTTAATTCAGTTGACAAGTGGAGAGATTATCAAGGTACTGATCTCTTTCATAGAGAAGTTCCCGATTCATCTCAAGGTTCTCATTTAGGCAACCAACTCCTTGGAGGTCCTCAAATAGACCCATTCAATTTTTGAAATTGGTAAAAGGGTAGATGCAATTTTTGAAAGAGTATCCCAATTGAAGAGAAATGGAAATTCCAGTGAGCATAAAGTTATTGCAGATCCAATAGGTGTATCTCCTCTACTAACAAATATAATTGCTTCTAGAGACTTGAGTTTAAATGGAGACTGTTTGATCCCAAACATGCCCCAGTCGAGCAGATGAACCAGATGTTGCTTGAGTAAAGAAGATAGTGGTTTATTAAAGCATCTGCATTATCCCACTTGCTATCAATTCTCTCTCTCTCTCTCTCTCTCTCTCTAGATTGTCAAGGATTTCTAAAATTACAACTGCAAGTAAGAAAATATTGCATATTGCACGCTTCTATAAGCATGTGAAATATATAATCTATTCAAACTGATTTTTTTGTCTAAAACTAACACAAATCTCCATGGATATTATCATGCTTAACATGATTTTCCAATGTTGTAGATATGCCATTGCCCTACTCTTTTGAGCATTGCAGGGCCTCTAGAATTGGTTTGGTCTGTCTTGGTTGTCTGTTGCCATTAGGTATCATAACATACATAGCTCTTAAACGTTGGGTTAGATATACATTTGGGTACATTTAGATATAAATTGGATACATTTGGTCTTTCTTGGTTGTCTGTTGCCATTAGGTATCATAACATATATGAGTGTATTTTATCCTCAGGCAGTCACTCATCATCCCACCATCAGTCTACGTAGGATGCATCCATCCTTATGTTAAACATGTCAAATCTAATCTTTTTCTTCAATCATCTAATTTTGGCAAAAGATATTTGTTACATTCATGTTGACATTAGTTCTTTTGGATTTTTTTATATCTTTCTTGGAGTTCTCTTGTTTAGTCTCCTCAAGGTTACCATGATCCTTTATATCATGGTGTGTCGTGAATGATGAAACTTGGGATTTGTTTATGGTTTTATTTTCTTTTGTGTGTGGTCTAAATTTGTTCCTTGCACTTCCACATGTGATTCCAATAGTCACATGGTGCACTAGGTCATATCTCTTGCTTGTGTTCTTCCAACATCATTTGCACCAAAGTCCTTTATGGATCTTGTGTGATGCCAGTCTAACAGTTTCTATTTGTCATGTCATGTCCTATGCACTATTTATGCCACAACCTTGGCTCTTCATACCTTGGCTATTCACTGATGTTGCTAAATCAAAATAAGTGCTCGCTACATGACAAGCCATTTGCAAGGGTACTCAAGATCCATGATCATTTTTCATCACCATTTCGCTTGCATTTTTATTCACCCATAATTCATCCTAACCTAGTTGCTTTTCCTAATTAAGCCTTTTACCCCCATCCTTGATTATGTCTTGGGGAGGTAAACTATCAAAGCATTTTCATTCTTATCTAGTCTATCTACATAGTTATCTAATTTGCATATATGTTATATTATGACATTCTCAAGTTTTAATTGTGAGTGAACAATTGATTAACCCCACCACTCTTGTATGCACCCAAAAATGGTCGCCTAGACTTTGGGCCCCATTTATTTGATTTATCAATCCTGAATCATTTTGATCAATAATCAATATTTTCAACATTATTAATTTCTTGATCAAATCTCAGTTTCGATCATATATTGGATTTTTATCCTTGGGCTAACCATTTATCCTAAATTAAAAGGAATATTTCCTCCCCTTTCAATTAAATAAAAAGCCCCACTTTCCTCTTATCCTAAGTTGCACAAATAAAACATTATTCATATTTTATAAAAAGGGAAAAAGCACTTTTTGTCTCACATGAGGCTCAAAAGTCAACACTTCACTCTCATTGGAGGATGCTTGTGCACATGGATTGCTCCTCTTTCAACCTCCACCGCTGATTAAGACTTTTTGCCTCTTAATCTCCACGGTCCATTTCACCTCATTTCTTATAAAAGGAGAGCTCTCTCCTCCATTTGCATATATCCATGTTTTATGCTATTGTTATGCTGCAGGGTTTTTAGGTGCATTTGAAGTTTGAAGACATTGAAGACTTGTTGCTTTCATCATCTAGTTTATGTTTGTTTTCTTAGTTGCATGATCATGGCATCATAGATTAGATTTCCTTTTATGCAATAGAATAGATCTCACATAGCTTAATTAGGGGCTTGGAATCTATTGTACTTCTTTTCATAGTTTAGTTTGCACTTCATTTGATAGAATAGTCTTGCACATTCATACTAGTTACATTTGCATTTCATTTCCATTTAGATTCTTGGAGATATTGGCATTGTTGCCCTTGTCTTCATTGTGAATCTCTCATTGTGTGGTTGACTAGCAAGGTCACTTTCTTGTAGCTCTAGCTGAGAGCAAAACTCATAGTCCCTTGCAACTCCATGCATAGAGAGCTATGAGCCGCTTTGTGAGGCCTCATTCTTGAGCAACCTTGCATGTAATGGTTCATAGAAGTGCATATTTTTGTGTGTACATTTCTGGCGCCCACCGTGGGGCGGAGTAGATTAGCTTTGTCCCTTTAATTCTGCATTTTTTCGTCATTTTCGGATTAATTTTCGGAAAAATCTACGTCTCTAGTTTTCTGTCTCAGATTATCGCGCGACACTTCTCAGAAATATCGTGCGATATACTTCCTGTCTTGGCGCGATAGTTCGCTCGGAAAGTGTATCACACGAATGTATTGACTTCTGTCACCTGACACCGGGCGAAGTATCGCCTGTCATCGTGCGAAGTATCGCTTGACTGAGAAGTATCGCCCGACTATAGGAAACTGTGTCGCGCGATACTGTTGAAGACTGAGAAATATCGCCTGATCTGGCAGAGACTTGCGCTTTCAAGTTTTTTGTCCGAATTTGATTATTTTAGCTTGCTGTTTTGTTTTGCTTTGTTTAGATAGGTCTAACCTGCATCTTTTAACTTGAATCCATCAGATTATTGCACATTTACATTTGGATTTTGATTTTGCTAACATTGTGGGTCTAACAAGTTGTGTTTGTAGGTGCTTTCCTTTGCTTGAAAATTGCTAAAAACGCATGTCAAAGAGGGCTACTAACAGTTTTTGTAGGGCTGCCCAAGCATAAAAACAAAAAAAAAAATTTTCATTTCTTGCTTGTCGTTATTTTCCTTTCATTTGTGGCATTTACTAATTGTACTAGGAATCTTAATACCTTGTGAAAGGGATCTTGAGGTGGTAGGAGAAGTATGCTCTTCACCTTTAGGTGAATCAGAAAATCTTGACCCATCTTAAGGTTTTGGAAGCAAGGGGGTAATTGATCTCTTTGCTTGGTGTGTTTGGGAGAGATTCTTGAGATAGGGGAGTATGCTCTTCACCCTTGTGGTGAATCAAAAACCTTGAACCTCAAGATTTGATCCATTTTTGTTTAGTTTAAGAATCCTTTAGCGGGCCTGCTCTTGAGCAATCAAGAGGAACGACTCAAGTGGGGACAACCTTGTCATCATTTTCCTTGGTGGTAAGTGATTCCAACTCACTATAATCTCAAGGCTATCAAGGACACCAAAAACCTTGATAGACATAACACTTGTCTTCGTTTGATGTGAGTAGCTCATGGGATTGCGACCATGAGGAAAATATTGAACAAGAATGCTTAAGGTACTCTTGAGGCCGCGAGGTCCTAGTCCTTTATGAGGAGCAAGAGGGGTGTTGTGAACGGAAATCCTTATTAAGAACCATTAGATAGAAGCCACCCTCTTTTCGCCGCTTATCTTCTTAGTGCAAGGATTGATCCAAGTGGTTTACCCGGATCACCTTAAGATACTCACCATATGTGTCCCTTTGGTTGTGTCATTTTGACATTTCCATGACAAAGCCAACATCTCTTGTGGGTAACCACTTGGTGTGAGGCGAGGGGGCATCAAGTTGTGGGCTAAGTTGGTAAGTATTGAGCCTTGTCTTGTAGGTAGTAATTGCTTGAATTGTCTTCGATTGTGTGATACCAGTGTAAACATTCTCAACATACAAACAATCGGTAGCATTCATAGGGTGCTTTTTCAATTTTGATATCACAAGTGTTTGCCTTGGCAAGGTTGCTTTTGCCCTTGTTTCAAGTGTTTGAGACCATGTTTTGATCCCTTGCTGTTTGCAAACCTACTAAAATTCTGCTGATACCGTGACTGAAATCAAAAACATCAACCCTCAGACTGAAAATTTTGACCAAACAGACCCAAAAAATGCAAATTTCACACAATTCTGGTCAAGAGTTGAATAATTCTGCAACAGTATCGCGCCCTGTAAGGTGAAGTATCGTGCGATACTTCGCGCATGCTAGAAATATCGCCCCCTTTGAAGAGAAATATCGCGCGATAGTTCGCCCCTGACGGACTATCGCTAGACCTGCCTGGAGTATATCGCCCGAAAGTGTTAAGAAGTATCGCCTGTCATGGAGCGAAGTATCGCACGGGTATAGGTTTATCGCCCCAGTAGCCTGGAGTATATCGCCTGGTTCATTTTTGTCGTGCTTAAATTTTGGTCAGTTTCAGTTGCTGTCAATTAGGCCAGGTCTTAGAGCAGGCTTTTCACCCTGACGTTTGAGATCTGTCTTGACTCCAAATTTCTGGTTCTTAGTTCTCCGGGATAGCATCATTTGATTTACAAAGTCACTTTGGAATAATTGTCAAGTTAGAAAGCCATTCTTGGTGCCAAGGTCCAACTTTAAAATTGTTAGCTATATTCTGGGAAAATTTTAGTTCTCTTATTGTCCAAATCGCTTTCAGTTTCAATTATCTTTTGGCCTAGTCCAACCTCCTGATTCAAAAGTGCAAGGGTAGTCACCCTTTGATTTGAAGCACCTCTTTGACAGTGTTGGTAAAGCCCTTCTTTTTTTCTTTTTCATTTCTCTTTGGACAATAGAGAACTTTAATTATCCTAGTTTGGTGTTGACACTTTAAAAGGTCACCTTATCAGTGAGAATATCTCTCTTTCATGTCAATTACGACAAGATGCCAAGTTAATCAAGGGAAGCGACCCCCTGTTGCCTTTAGCCAGTTACCACCTATCAAGACTCGTCGACAACCTAAGGGAAAAGGACCCCTTTTTTGATCAATCTCCTAAGAGTGAATCTGAGGTTTGTTTCAATCCGGGAGCTAACCCTAGTGAAGTGAGCACCTCTTTTATACCACTTTCATCAAGTATGGACATGAGTTACACTTTCACCCGACAACAAAGAGAAGCCATGAATCAAACTCTCGAGGATATCTTTCAACGACACAGAAGAGAGTATGGTGGTTCTTCTCATGCCAGTCCACCCGGGTCACCTCCTAACAATGCGAGGTATTTTGATGCTCATCAATGGGCTGAAAGATAGCATAAGTCAGCTCACTCAGATTCAGGGTCACAACACGAAGACCAGAACAACGAATCTAGTGATCACCATATCAACGCAGCTAATGCAATAAGGCATTCAAGACAAACCTCCCCACTTAAAGACACTTCTCGATATGCAAATACAAGGTTGAGAAGCATTGAGAGAGAGAAGCAAGCCTACTTAGATGAACAGGCTGCTAAAAAGGAAAAATTCTGACAACTAGAGGAAGAGGAACGTGCATTGTTGGATATACAGAAAAGAGTCACCCAAGAAGAAGAAGATAGACTCTATGCACAACAACTCCAAAGTCGATTTAATGGGAGGGGAGCCAATAGTGGGATCAACTCGCCCCCATCTACCCCTTCCCCTAGCCCTCGAAGAAGATCAAAGACACCCTCACGATCCCCAAGTCCTAGAGGAAGGACTTCAAGATATGACCATCATAGGAGACAATCGTCTCATAAACATTCAAAGCAACCCTCCCAACGAGCACATCATGGCTCACAACATGGAGGCAGTTATGATAAATTTGATCATATGGACTTCATGACTATGCAACAAGAACCATCCTTTCAAGCCTATGTGGAGCAATACGTGGAACAAAACAAAGACCAATTCTTGGAAAGTCTTATCAACAAAGGCGCTAAAGTTCCATATAATTTTGATATTCACCAAAAGATCAAGAAATAGAATCCTTCAACTGATGAGGTGATCTTACAAATGCAAAAGGATATAGACAGAATGAAGGCTCCCAAGAGCACATTTCATTTGGACTCCATATGTCCTAACCCCATTGACAAAAGTGTGGTGATGGTAGAATTTCCTAAGAAAGTTGAGTTCCCAACATACGACAAATATGATGGCACTGGTGACCCTCACGACCATGTTCGACAATTCTACATAATAAGCTTTTCCTTTCACCATGAAGACTCCTACTTGCTGAGATTATTCCCAAGGAGTTTAAAAGGTCAAGCCATGGAGTGGTTCACCAACCTTTCCCCTCCAGTAAAGACATTTAAAGAACTTGTCCAAAGATTTGTTCAGCATTTCGCTTACAACTTATCTAGGTCGGTCACAATGCTTGATTTGTGTAAACTTAAACAAAATCAAGGGGAATCTTTTGTCACCTTTTTACAACGATGGAGGCGATTGTGTTCGAAATACCCAAGGACAATCCCTGAAGAAGAGAGAATTGATATCATTGTGAACAATCTAATACCAGAACTCAAATATGAAGTCAAGAAAATCCCATTTAATTCCTTTGATACTATGGTAGAGGTGGCATGTCGCATTGAGGATGTCCTAAAAGAACAAGGAATTTTGGCTAAACCAACAAATAACAACAATAGCCAAAATAACAATGCTAATGGTAACAAGGACAAAAAGAACTCTTATTGGAACAAAAACAAGCAGGTCGTCAACGACGGAGTTGTTGATTCATCTCAGGTCAAAAATGAAGGAGTTCTTAATCTCTCTCATGCAGTTCAAGCTATGAAGTTGCAAACATCGTCAACGCAACAAGACAAACCTAAGTATCAAAAGAGATCTAAAACGGAGAAAAGACAATTTACTAAATTGGGAGAATCCTATGCAGATGTTTTTAAGACACTAGTTGCTCATAATTTGGCGCACCCACAGGATCCTACAAAACATCGAATACCAGATCCTTTACCTCATTGGTGGGATGCTAAGGCTTTCTGCATTTTCCATAATGGGATTGGACACGACATAGAAAATTGTTTTAAACTCAAGCATCTTGTCCAAGACCTTATTGAGAAAGGACAATTACAAGTGGATGGGTTAACTACTAATGCAGACCATAAAGCCTTTAAAGAGCCCTTGCCTAAATATGAAAAAGGAGAGAATTCTAGCAGTAAGAATGGCAAGGCGGATATTAACTATACATACACACATGCTGATAATGTGATTAACATGCTTGAAGTGGCTGACGATAATATCAACATGGTGAGAAAGAAAGATCCTTATGGACATAATGTGGACTCAATTCCTCTGACTAATGAAAGACCCGCTGTGGTGATAAGAGGTCCTCACTCACAAGGAATGCCCCAGTCCCTCAATGCTGTCACTAGGGGTCAGGCCCAAGCACCCATTATCATCAAAGGTCCCAGCACTAGCAAGTCTAAACAGCCTGTGTCCAAAGGTGCTCCTCCAAAATCTGTCGTTGGTCCTGATTCCAGTTATAATCTTATTGACCAACTACAACGTACACCCGCTCAGATATCCATTTTTGAGCTTTTAGAATTGTCTCCTAAGCACAAGCACATCCTCGAGGATGCTTTGCGAGCGGCCAATGTCCCTAATAACTTAGATATCGACCAATTCCAAAACATGGTCAACCATTTGGCTAGCCCTCATTTCCTCACCTTCTCAGAAGAAGATGACAAATCCATTAGCCACCCACATAATTTGGCCTTACACATCGAGGTCATGATTCATAAAACCCGCATTAGGCGTGTACTGATAGATGGGGGTGCGGGGTTCAATATTTGTACCCTGAGTTTGCTGCTAGCTCTAGGATATTCCGAGAACGTCATTGACACAAAGAAAAGAATCACAATCAAAGCATATGACGAAGCAGAAAGAAGTTCTAAGGGATTGGCTGTTTTGCCTATTCGTATTGGTCCCGTAGAAAAAGACATATTATTCCAAATTGTTGATGTTGGACCTCTAGCCTACAACATTTTGCTAGGTAGACCATGGATTCATGAAATGCAGGCAGTCCCATCGACATATCACCAGTGTGTTAAGTTTCCCCATAATGGTGTAGAAATTTGCATCCCTGGAGACAGTGCTCTATCAGTTAATAACATTTTTGCCGGATCACATGTACCTTTGAATAGAGAAGCTGACAGTCCTAGTAGTTCACTTGAACAATGCAAGCAGAAATTCAAGACCATGGACCTTGGGATGGGAGATTATAAGATTGATTCTTTTACAAAAATGCCAATCTCTCCTAGGTCTTATGGGAGACTATCCCCAAATGTGAAGCCTTCGTCATCAGCAATGACGTTATTTGGGAAATTTGTTGAGTCTTCGGTCCCCATTCAAGAAGAAAAAGAGGAAGTTGCTGTAAGGGACTGGATATATCGCGAGGAGAAATACAAACATAATGAGAATTTTGCTCCTTCACCTGAAACTTATGGGAAAGGATATACACTGGTTAAAAATATGGGATATCTGGGATTTGGTCCCCTTAGTCATAGGCTGGATGCTAAAGCTGAGCCTCTTGATCATGCTCTTTTTGGACGCAAAAATAAGTCCACGATCGGCTTAGGTTTTGAGAATAAGAAGAAGAAAGGTATCCCTGTCCCAGCTGCAACGGACAGTGACAGTGATGCAGATTATACGCCCGATCTCTCCAACCAACAAGATGTGTCTGATGATTGGGTGCCCTCAACGAATCTCCTTTGGGGAGATTCCACAGATTTGATGCTTAATAATCCTACTATCCCAGCTGCGACGGATAGTGATTGTGTGACTTCTAGATTGACAAAGGAAAGTGTTACTATCCTAGCTACGACGGATAGTACCAATACTAGCACTAGAGAGGGGGAAACCCTTCCTAACCTTGAAGCTTCTACATCACGAGGCCTAAATGATGACTTAGAGACAGACTCCCATGAATATGAATGGGATTCACTTTCAGACGCAACAATTGATCTAGACGTGGATATTATCCATGCCTATAGTACCCAACCCGATGCGACTAACGATCCTAGTGTCAGACTAGAGGATTGCGCTCCTCAAATCGCTTTAGTAGACGACGCTTCGTTTGATAGGATGAGTCCTAATTTAGGTATCTTAGGAGAAGACTTGATGAGCTCCGATTATATGGTCACCAGAGATGACACCTTTCGCATTAACAACATCGAACCTACCATTGACTTACCCCTTGTTCACTTTGACCTGATTGACTGGTCTCAGCGCCACCAAGAGCCCACATTCCTCACATTTCACAATGATTACGAAATTGCTTGCTATCTGAATGCTCTCGAACCCGTGGCTTCTTCCACCAGTGAACCAACAACCAGCATGACAAAGCCTGATATTAAGTACCTCAGTCTCAAAACAAAAGACAAAAAGAAAAATAGGTCTGATGGCGAAAACCACTTTGTGGCGGTGTCAGAACCAAAAATAGTAAAAAGAAATGACGCATCCGAAGGTGAAAACCTCTTTGAGGCACCTAAGGATGGGGTACTTAATAACTTGCCGAGTTATTTCCAGGATAGATCATCAATATTGATTGAACCAACAAAGCCGGTCAATCTAAACACAGAAGAAAATCCTCAGATAGTCCATCTTGCTCAGTCTTTATCAGATGAAGAGACTAAGGCATATGTACAGTTTTTACAGAAAAAGAAAATTAATTTTGCATGGACCTACTCAGACATGCCAGGGCTTGACACGAATCTCATAATGCATCACTTATCTATATCTCCAGGAGTCAAGCCAGTAAAACAGAGATTAAGAAAAATGCATCCACATATAGCTCTACTTGTCAAAGGAGAATTAGAAAAGCTTTTGAGAGCTGGATTTATTAGAGCCATCGATTATGCAGAATGGATCTCAAACATATTACCGGTCTCTAAACATGATGGGTCCATTCGTGTCTGTACAGATTTTAGAGATCTAAACAAAGCCTGCCCAAAGGATGATTTTCCACTTCCAAACATTGACATGATAGTGGACATGACGGCGGGCTATGACATATATTCCCTAATGGATGGTTTCTCGGGGTATAATCAAATCAAAATAGCTCCTGAAGACCAAGAGAAAACAGCATTCACATGTGCATGGGGAACCTACTATTGGAATGTCATGCCATTCGGGTTAAAGAATGCAGGAGCAACCTACCAAAGAGCTATGACAACTATCTTTCATGATATGATGCACAAAAATATGGAAGATTATGTGGATGATACCCTGGCAAAATCAAGAAAAAGGGACACACACCTCAATGATCTGGAAGTAATTCTAGATCGTATGGAACAATTTCAACTCAGATTGAATCCAAAGAAGTGCGCATTTGGCATCACCTCAGGCAAACTTTTAGGATTCATAATATCAGCAAAAGGTATCGAGGTTGATCCCGAAAAGGTCCAAGCAATCCTAGATATGCCACCTCCTCGAAATATCAGCCAAATGAGAAGTCTTCAAGGCCGTCTTCAATCAATTAGGAGGTTTATTTCTCAGCTTGCAGATAGAGTGCAACCCTTCAACAAGACATTGCATAAGGGTGCTTCTTATGTTTGGAACGAGGATTGTCAAAAGAGCCTAGATCAGATCAAACAATACTTGGCTAATCCTCCGATCTTAATGCCTCCTATTCCAGGGAAACCATTGATCCTATATATCTCAGCTACAGACACTTCCCTGGGGGCATTATTGGCTCAAACAGATGATACTGGGAAAGAACGGGCCATCTACTATATCAGTCGTACTCTAGTCTCTTATGAGATCAATTACAATAATATTGAGAAGTCTTGTCTCGCGGTGGTGTTTGCTTCTCAAAAGTTGCGCCACTACATGCTTGCTCATACCATACACTTGGTTGCCAAAATTGATCCCCTTAAATACTTGCTTGGTAAGGCTGCCCTGACGGGTAGACTTGCTAAATGGATGATGGTCCTCACTGAATTTGACATAGAGTACGTTGAAAGGAAGGCAATAAAAGGGCAAGCTATTGCTGACCAATTAGCTGATTTTCCAATCCAGGATAGTATGCCAGTCCAAGTGGAATTCCCAGATGAACACATCTTATATATCACTACTCGCACTTGGACAATGTTCTTTGATGGCTCCCGCATGCAAAATGGATCAGGTGCTGGAGTGTTATTTGTTTCTCCACATGGGTACAACATTCCGAAGTCTTATAAACTATTATTCCCATGTACCAATAATATTGCAGAATATGAAGCTTTAACTAATGGCTTGAAAATGGCTATAGAATGGAATATCACAGAATTACATGTCTTTGGGGATTCTCAGTTAATCATCAACCAAGTCAATGAAGAGTATCAAACCAACGATGACAAATTGATACCCTATAAAAAGATGGTTGATTCTTTGAGACGCTATTTCACCTTTGTGACGTTTCAACAAATCCCTAGGACAGAGAACAAAGCTGCAGACGCCATGGCCACATTAGCTTCACTTCTTCAGTTGGAGACACATGAATCTAGATTTGAATTCCTGGTGGAAGAGCTACACCATCCCATCTTTGACTCATCTGAAAGCCATGTCATTTGTGCCATTATCACACACGAGTCTTCCCGATATGGTGCTATCTATTCATATCTTCATGATGGCATCATCCCTGACACATTCACCCACTCCGAACGCCGAAACCTTATCTGTAACGCCTCTCACCACACCCTCATCTCTAGTGACCTATATAGGAGGGGTTTAGATGGGACACTCCTTAGGTGCTTGGAAAAGGAGGAATCCAACCAAGCGTTAGCTGACATCCATGAGGGCATTTGTTGTGGGCATTCTAATGGTCTTGCCATGGTCCGAAGGTTGCTTAGGGCGGGATATTATTGGCCCACAATGCAGATGGACGCAGTCACCTTTGCTAAGTCATGTGAAAAATGTCAGAAACACGGCAACCTGATTCATGCTCCGGGTAGGGAGCTGATTCCTTCTATTTCTCATTGGCCATTTCAGCGCTGGGCCTTTGATCTGGTTGGGCAGATTCATCCCAACTCATCAGGTGGACACAAGTTCATTATTACCACCACTGACTACTTCACAAAATGGGTGGAGGCCGTACCACTTTCTATTGCTTCAGGAAGGACCATTTCTTTGTTCATATTGAATCATATTATTTGCCGATTTGGAGTGCCTTCTGAGATCATTACTGACAATGGAGGTCAATTTAAGAATAAGGACCTAAAGCACCTATGCAAAAAGTTTAAAATCAAGCAACATTGGTCCTCTATCTACTTTCCACAGGGAAACGGACAGGCAGAAGCTTCTAACAAAACCATTCTTAAGATTCTTCATAGAACAGTACACAAGAATGGTAGGGATTGGCACTTACAAATCAATCCAGCACTATGGGCTTACCGAACAAGCATTCGCACACCTATAGGAGCCACTCCTTTCTCTCTCACCTATGGCGCTGAAGCAATATTGCCTTTAGAAGTCGAGATACCATCCCTTAGAGTCTCACTCAAAGGTTTGATTACAGATGAGGATTACCGCGCCATGAGGTTGCAGGAACTAGAACTTCTAGATGAGAAGCGTAAGGCTTCCTTTGATCATATGAGGGTGTATCAGAAGCGTATGTCCAAGGCATTCAACAAGAAGGTTCGCCCTAGAGAATTTCAAATAGGTGATCTTGTTTTACGAGAAAACCCTAAGAACCAACAAAACAGAGAGCAAAAGGGCAAGTTTGAACCTAACTGGCTTGGACCATATGTCATCACAGCTGCTTTTGGTACTGGTGCGTATTTACTGTCAGATCCTGATGGAGAACAGCTCCCTGATCCCATCAACATTGTGCACCTTAAGAAGTTCTATCCTTGATGCCCATTCTGTCTGGGGGCATCCTTTGTATATATCTTATTGATCCTGAAAAAATACCAAAAAAATTAATATATGATGCTGAAAAAATCCTACAAAGCATAAAAAGTCCTGAAAAAACACAAAAAAATCAAAATATTCAAAAAAATAAAAAACAATAGAAAAAGTGCCTTGGTGAAAACCTAGCAATAGGCGCCTTGGTAGCAAAAAATTTCAAAAAAATGAAAAAATGAAATCCAAGTGGTGAAAACCTGGAAACAGGCGCTACTTGTGGCCTTTGCACCCCTATTTGTTAGCATGCATCCTTGACACTTAGCCACTTCCCATCATTCCTTCACCTTATTTGGCTTAGTCTGGAATTGGTCTTTGTCTTTGTCTAGGGGGCATCATTGTTAACATTGGTCCTTTAGTTGCGTTTGTCTCTTGGGGCATTTCACAATAGGTGTTTTTCAACACCACCTCAAATAGTGTTTTTCAACACTACCCTTGCGTCGAGTGTTTCTTAACACTTATCAGGTGTCTTACCCAATAGTCTAAAGTGCAATGTGATATTTCTCACTAAGCAGATACGATACTCAGAGTTTGACTCTATGACCAACACACACGCACTTAAACAATCAACTCGCTGGCTATATGATGACTTTATTTTTTTTCTTTGTGTGCTGTCTATGAGGATTTCTTTAATGAGTGGTCTCTCTCTGAGAAGTTTTCGATGATGCATAGCTAGAAGACTGAGGGTATGAGAACATGTTTTCTTTCTTTATCTACTTGTGGGTATATTTTGTTGATCCTCACTGTCATGAGCATTTATGCTGGTCTTACTTGACACTATGGATTGACAAGGTATCATCCTTGACTGTTTTGCGAGTGCATGCTTCTAGCTATCCTGATTTTCATGTGTCTTGATACAAGCATAATCTTGCCATATCAAACTTAGGTGATCTCACTGCATTAGTCATCTGGACCTATATGTCTTTGATGCCTAGATGAGATTTCCACATTTCTATCTGATAAAGATCATATTCATATCCACATAGTCATACTAGTGTGCATTGTATGATCTTACGACGCTACCTAACGCTCGATGATGATAATTAGATGTCTATAAGCGTTGTGACCTTGCAAGTCAACCACTTTTCATAGTAGCTTGCATTCTTAGGATCATCATAATTTAGTTTTTGCATCTTGCACATGGAGAGAGCTCTCCTTTTCATCCTACGTGGACCTGTCAGTCAACTGCGCTCACCTTCTCTTCTTCTTGATCATGTCTTTCGCTCCTTGTCTTTTTCATCTCGAACCTGTTCCTGTTCATCACAAGGGGTTAATCACATCATCATACCTATATCACAAACTGTCATTTTCAAGAAACATAAGTCTATATCATACATATGAGAATTAAACATACAACTATGAGAGAGAACATACATAAGCATTTTTGAGCAAAATGACAAGACAATCTACATAAACTGATACATCCATCACAAGTGAGACAAATACACATGATATATCGAACATCCAGTAATCTCATAAATCAATATACAATGTCATGACATCCAATATGAGATCCCAAAATCTGGATCAACAGTCTCAAAATATGTCCAAACATCTAAAACCTAAACCTAAGACTCGCTACCACCCTCATGAGGAACTCGTGGTGGTGGAGGAGGCATAGCTCTCCTATCGAGTACCACGTCTGATACCCCTGCCCGCTGAGAGTATGATGGTGCTTTCTCACCCTCTAGGACGGCCTGCAGATATAACCCGTGATAATAAGCAGCTCTCGCTGACTCCCGTCGGAGCTCCAGTGCCTCAGCCTGTGCCATCGCCTCATGGCGTGCTATCTCTGCTCTGAGATCAGCTATTTGCTGATCCCGCTCTGCCCTCAGATCCAGGAGCTGCTGATCTCTCATAGCTATAGTGGTCCGCAGCTGCTGTATCTCTGCCTCCTGAGCCTGTATCTGGGCTCTCAGGTCCTCTCCCCCCGCAGGCTGCTCTTGCTGTACCTCTGCTTGCCGGCGAGCTGGTCTCGCCTCCTCCTCAGGTGTCACCGATCTCTGTCCCTGTGACCATTTCTGGCCACCTGATCTCGACCCCTCTCCTCTCTCCATCCTCCTCTCTCTCCCCCTCCTGCCATCTCCTCCCTCCTCTCCTCCCTCCCCTCCGTCCCCTCCGTCTACTCCGTCTCCTCTTGGCGCTGGCACCTGTGCATCTGGTACTATAAATCGAGAGAATGGTACCCTCCGCCGCTCTGCTTTGTAGGCTCCATCAGCCCCTGCGTCTGCCACATCTGGGAAATAATCCCAAGGCTCGCCCTTGATAGCTACTGTCTCTGCGATAGCCTGCTGATAATCTAACATGGATAGCCACCCATGTCCCTCCTCATCCCTGGCTCTGGCATAAGTGGTAGTCTCTGTCAAGACTCACTGCTGCCTCCCAAACTGCCGCCATATCCGAGTGATGCAGAATCTCTCTACGATCTCTGCATATCGACCTACTAGTGGCCGACTGCACAACATATAACTCAGCTCATCTGCGGCATCCCCCCAAACCTCAACCTCCCTGTACGGCCTCCATGTGAATGAGGCTATCTCATCCAGAATCCATCGATAATAGGTCACATCCCCTGAATGGGCATGTGATATAAACCTGATGTACCTGTAAATGAAGGGGTACCTCCTCTCCCTCGGCTGAACCCTAGGGCGCACCACAGCAATGTGCTCCCATGCCCATACCTGTGCCAGGATGGCACCACATGCCCATGTCTGACCGTCCCTGTAGACGATCTCATGTAGCTCATGATACATCTCTGCTAGGATCGCAGGCCCCCATGCCATCCGTCGGGGCCTGCCTACCAAGTCTACCAGTAACCTGCCCCATCCGAGCGGGAATCCCTTTTGACTGCGATCAGTCATCAGGATCTGTGAAATGATAGATGCCACAATGCATGGCACCGGATAATCTCTACCAAAGTCATCAAGCAGTCGCTCCTAGCTGACATGCCTATCTAGGATGGTCACATCCTGAAACATTTCTTGAATCAACCACCGCCCCTCAGTGACATCCTGATCATAGTATACCTGTGACAACACATAAATCATGTTAGTTTTCATCTTTTAGAAGTATTACATTTTACATAACTATCTTAAAACATGATTATACTTACAGGCTCTCCGTGGCATGGAACTCGGAGGATCCTATAGACATCCTCCAGTGTGATGGATGCCTCGCCTGTAGGAAGGTGGAAGGTGTTGTGCTCGCTGTGCCATCTCTCGGCCAGCGCAGTCAACAACCCATGATCTGCTTTGATATACGGATACCGCAACAGATACCGAAACCCCATGGCCCTGATATCGGCATTGCCCGGATCATCCAAATCTCGGACACACCGTAACCCAGTCACCTTCGGCGCTCTGATAACGAGCGCCGGAAAAACCTCCTGCAAGCCAAAACCAAACCCGTTGTTAGCACATATCATGATGGATGTCCAAAAACTCAATATAAAACATCTTAAAAACGTAACATTGTCTAGACCCATGTCATTTTTGCTCAAAAATGCGTTAAATATCAAATTTTTCAATTGGGCGATATTTTTTTTTGGAGAAGTATCATGCGATACTTCTCCCTATAGTGGGGCGATAAACCTTATGTCGAGAGATACTTCGCCCAGTATCGCGCGATCTTTCACCCAGTATCGTGCGATACTGGTGTCTAAAGCGCGCGATACTTTTGGGGCACGCGAAGTATCGCACGATACTTCTCCCCAAAGCGCGCGATACTTCTAAAGTATCGCGCGATATTTCGCTCAACAAAAAATTTTGAAATTTAAAATTTGAAAAAAAACATGCTAAAAGAAGCTATTAAATGCTAGAAATGACCAAAAAGCTTGAGTTTTTTTCGAAAACATACCGGGGCAGGATAGTGTGGTGGCCGGTTGTGCAACCGGGCGCGCTTGAATCGATGCCTGTGGATGGGAACTCCTGCTTGCTGAGCCATTTTCTCTCTCTAAAGCTCTGAACTTCTCAAATCGCTAAAAGACAAATGATTTTTGAAAATGACATTTTGACCCCTTTTATAGCATTTTGACTTTTTGACCTAATTTTCAAAACACCTCAGAATTGCGCAAAAACTGCACCCCTAGCTAATTTCGACGTCCTAAATCCATTTTCGGACTCGAAATCAAAATTCGAGGTTATCTTCATAGTCAAAATCGCATTTCAAAATCTTCCCCCCTTCTGCGTAGTTGGCTGATCTTTTGAGGCCTAATAATCTTTGCTGGGACATCGTCATTCCTTCCTTTTCATGTCTTCCAAACTCTTAGTCTTTCATTCATATTCATTCCACTCCCTCATTTCTCATGTTTGACTGCATCTTTTCAGTCAGGTTGGGGCATGTTTCATTGCCTAATGGTTAACCTATTTGACCCTTACATTCGATTATGATTTGATCAACTTTATCAATTTTCTGTCTCTCCTCTACTTGATTTCGATTTCGATTCCGAGGGGGCAGTATTTGTGAGATTCCCATCCCTGATTTCCTTGATTCTCTTGATTCAGACATCTTTTGTGAGCTTTTGCTCAAAATTTGAGATTCTTAGACATTGATTATTGCCTAGCAGCGACGGTGATAGTTTTGTCTAAAGCTTGATTTGCACCTAGCAGCAATGGTGTTGATCTAAGCTTTTGTTTATGTTTTGTCCGGATGTGATCCCGAATCGACCTCACATCTGAGTTGTTTTGTGATCCCAAATCGATCTCACATTTTGACTTCATTCTTTGACTACATGTGTTCCCAAATCGATCACACATTAGTCAAAGAGGGGCAAATGTATGCACCCAAAAATGGTCGCCTAGACTTTGGGCCCCATTTATTTGATTTATCAATCCTGAATCATTTTGATCAATAATTAATATTTTCAACATTATTAATTTTTTGATCAAATCTCAGTTTCGATCATATATTGGATTTTTATCCTTGGGCTAACTATTTATCCTAAATTAAAAGGAATATTTCCTCCCCTTTCAATTAAATAAAAAGCCCCACTTTCCTCTTATCCTAAGTTGCACAAATAAAGCATTATTCATATTTTATAAAAAGGGAAAAAGCACTTTTTGTCTCACATGAGGCTCAAAAGTCAACACTTCACTCTCATTGGAGGATGCTTGTGCACATGGATTGCTCCTCTTTCAACCTCCACCGCTGATTAAGACTTTTTGCCTCTTAATCTCCACGGTCCATTTCACCTCATTTCTTATAAAAGGAGAGCTCTCTCCTCCATTTGCATATATCCATGTTTTATGCTATTGTTATGCTGCAGGGTTTTTAGGTGCATTTGAAGTTTGAAGACATTGAAGACTTGTTGCTTTCATCATCTAGTTTATGTTTGTTTTCTTAGTTGCATGATCATGGCATCATAGATTAGATTTCCTTTTATGCAATAGAATAGATCTCACATAGCTTAATTAGGGGCTTGGAATCTATTGTACTTCTTTTCATAGTTTAGTTTGCACTTCATTTGATAGAATAGTCTTGCACATTCATACTAGTTACATTTGCATTTCATTTCCATTTAGATTCTTGGAGATATTGGCATTGTTGCCCTTGTCTTCATTGTGAATCTCTCATTGTGTGGTTGACTAGCAAGGTCACTTTCTTGTAGCTCTAGCTGAGAGCAAAACTCATAGTCCCTTGCAACTCCATGCATAAAGAGCTATGAGCCACTTTGTGAGGCCTCATTCTTGAGCAACCTTGCATGTAATGGTTCATAGAAGTGCATATTTTTGTGTGTACAACTCTTAGTTGTATTTACCTCCTTTTGGGCCTAACATCTTTGTCACATGATCCCCTATGGATGAGGTTCCCTCTCCTTGTACCTTCATGGATGCTCTAGTCCTCCATATTGGTCCATGTTCTAGATGGTGGTTGTGGTACCAATGTTGTCTTTGTCCTTGTCCTAGTACTTGTGGTTGTGGTTGTGCACCCTGATCAATGTCCATCATGGTAACACATCCCTACCCACTATCTCTTCCATATATCTAGGTTACCTATACCCATGGTCTTCCTCCATCTCCCCCTCTATCTTACCTAGCTACTCTTTTCTTGAACACCCTTTGGTAAAGTGTTTCTACCTGTCTTTGTACCCCCTCATAGGTGATGCTTCCTTTCTCTTCCTCCATAGTGCCACTACCACTGCTCTCCTCAAGCACTGAGCCAACTGGTATGCATCAACCTGGTGTCCTTGTATGTGCACCTCCCTCTTACACATCCATAGGGTAGGAATCCCTATCCTACACATATCTCTTGGTATCATCCTAACCCACCATATTGTATATGCTATAGTCACCCCTAGATTTCACTAATACATTTGGGGTGAAATTCTGACGGCAATTTGCGACGGCAGGCAAATGTCATGCGATTTTGGCTTTTTTTTTTCAAATATAGCCTGACACCGTCGCAATTGTGACGATAATACATTTGGCAACGTCGCCATTGCGACGTTGTCAGGATATAAGGGCAAAAAAAGAAAGGAACGTTGTCATTTGTGTTTTCAACAGCGCCGTAACCCTTCGCAAAATCACATCGGGATATAAGGGCAAAAAAAACAAGAAAATTCTCATTTGTGTTTTCAATAGCGCCGTAACCCTCCGCGAAATTACATTGGGATATAAGGGCAAAAAAAACAAGAATGTTGTCATTTGTGTTTTCAACAGCGCTGTAACCCTCCACGAAATCACAGCTACAATTTCTGAGTACGTTGGGTTTATTTTTCTTTTGTCATTATTATGTAATCTGGTATTCAGCTGTTAGAGAGCTAAAATACCCAGAAATGAGGACATATCTATGTTGAATTTATTGTTAGCGGCTTTGGTTATTTAGAAGTTTAATTTTATTTGTTCATCTTTCAAGCACAAACATTTTGTGGACCGTAACGTCTTCATTGTTTCGGGTATGCAGTGAAACAACCCTAACTTGCAATTGCGACGTTGTCGGGATATAAGGGCCAAAAAAAAAAGGAACGTTGTCATTTGTGTTTTCAACAGCGCTGTAACCCTCCGCGAAATCACATCGGGATATAAGGGCAAAAAAAACAAGAACATTGTCATTTGTGTTTTCAACAGCGCCGAGAGAGATTCCCTCCGCAAAATCACAGCTACAATTTCTGAGTACGTTGGGTTTATTTTTCTTTTGTCATTATTATGTAATCTGGTATTCAGCTGTTCGAGAGCTAAAATACCCAGAAATGAGGACATATCTGTGTTGAATTTATTATTAGCGGCTTTGGTTATTTAGAAGTTTAATTTTATTTGTTCATCTTTCAAGCACAAATGTTTTGTGGACCGTAACATCTTCATTGTTTCGGGTATGCAATGAAATAGCCCTAACTTGCGACTACCTTCACGATACTTGTGTACATTATCATGTTGTCTTTACAGTGACTGTCCTCATTCAAGTGGCAATTACACAAGGGACAGTCACTGTGAGATGTCCTCATTTGTGACAAGGACATTCACACTTAGGACATCTCATAGTGATATTCCCTTGTGTAATTGCCACTTGAATGTATTGCTATTGAACCACATTAATGCTTTTCTTCTTCAACAAATGAGGACAGTCACTCTAAAGACAACATGATAATGTACACAATTACCAAAAAATGATCTTGTTAATTGATGTAACACTTTGTCTTGCTCACTCCCTATCCTTTACTAGGGTCTCTTTAGGCCAATGTTTTGACTTGATAGGGTACTTAACTATCCCTACACTCTTTAGGTATCTCTACCCAAGATCCCACTCCTTCAACTAGTGCACACCAACAAGAAATACAATGAACTCTGCTCAATACCAATCCAGCTACTAGGACACTCCTAGTCTTGTCTTCACAAATTGAAACACATTCAACTAGAACTTTACTCCATGGAGAGGCTGGCCACTAGGACCTCTATTGGTTTCAATATTACTCCTTCACCTATACTTTTCATCAGTACTTCAATCCGGTTCATCAAACCATGCCAATTGCACCCAAAAATAGGCTGCTAGCAATTAGGCCTTTGTCAAGCCTTTTTGTTTATATTAAGCCACCTAAAGGGCTTAGGATTCAGATGCCCTTTATTGAGAACTCCAAGATATCTAAGGTCTTCTCCTCCTAGATTTTTTGTACACAACTCCTACAGCCATGCCTGAAAACAAGTATTTTGACACAACTTGGACAGTCTGACTAAGAGTTTGTTTTCTTAGCAACCAAAGAAACTCACCCAATCTTCTAATTTGACTTGGGGCTTCTTTAGATGTGTGTCTACCTCTCCATGAGATTTTAGTTGAAGCAACCAATGCATTCAACTTGTTGTAATCTTCTTGTAATGATTTGTCATCCCTAACTGTGCTCAACTGACTCACCTAGGACATCATTGCAAACATAGAAAATGAGCTTCCCAGGGCCCCTCCTTCCAAACATATAGTACATGGAGTCTCCTCACCCATTCCAAGAGCCCGTACAAAATTGACAATGGAATGATGAGCTAAGACTCCATTTGTTCAACCTACCTGGTTCAAACCAACGATAGGGTACTTAACAAAAGAATTAACAAACTAGTTGGAATGCTTCAAAACTCAAAAAAAACACAACACAGAATAACAAAATAGCTTGTACTAACTTTTCCAATAGACACTGCGAGCTATCTAATCCATTAATCAACTGACAACAAAGAAACAAAAAAACTCAAGAATTCACTAAAACCGTGTTACTCTACAAATCTTCTTAATTCCAAATGTTTTTCCCCCCAACCTTTTGCACAGATTGATGGAGGCCTCTTATAGTTGATCTGATGCCTAATTCAATGGTTTCATATAGTTACATAACCATCTTACTCGAAAATGCTCCCTTGCACAAATGTTGTCAATGTTGTGAATGACAACATTAACAACTTGTTACAACCTTTGTGATTTTGGTTCAAAACTTATTGTTCAAACACCATAAGACCCTAACCATGACTTAGTTATGCTATTTAGACCTCACATAGGCCACTTCTACACTTCTTTGCCCAATTTGACCCCTAAATGCTTCATTCCCACTTTTGCCACAATATTGGTAACTTGGGTACAAATTGGCACTTGCCTTCACAAAGGTCACACATGAGGACATCTCACAGTGATCGATTGTCCCTTGTGTAATTGCCACTTGAATGTATTGCTATTGAACCACATTAATGCTTTTCTTCTTCAACAAATGAGGACAGTCACTCTAAAGACAACATGATAATGTACACTCACTATAAGGACAGTCACAAATGAGGACATCTCACAGTGACTGTCCCTTGTGTAATTGTCGCTTGAATGTATTGCTATTGAACCGCATTAATGCTTTTCTTCTTCAACAAATGAGGACAGTAACTCTAAAGACAACATGATAATGTACACTCACTGTAAGGACAGTCACAAATGAGGACATCTCACAGTGACTATCCCTTGTGTAATTGCCGCTTGAATTACACAAGGGACAGTCATTGTGAGATGTCCTCATTTGTGACAAGGACAGTCACACATGAGGACATCTCACAGTGATTGTCCCTTGTGTAATTGCCACTTGAATGTATTGCTATTGAACCGCATTAATGCTTTTCTTCTTCAACAAATGAGGACAGTCACTCTAAAGACAACATGATAATGTACACTCACTGTAAGGACAGTCACAAATGAGGACATCTCATAGTGACTGTCCCTTATGTAATTGCCGCTTGAATTACACAAGGGACAGTCATTGTGAGATGTCCTCATTTGTGACAAGGATAGTCACACATGAGGACATCTCACAGTGATTGTCCCTTGTGTAATTGCCACTTGAATGTATTGCTATTGAACCACATTAATGCTTTTCTTCTTCAAAAAATGAGGACAGTCACTCTAAAGACAACATGATAATGTACACTCACTGTAAGGACAGTCACAAATGAGGACATCTCATAGTGACTGTCCCTTGTGTAATTGCCGCTTGAATTACACAAGGGACAGTCATTGTGAGATGTCCTCATTTGTGACAAGGACAGTCACACATGAGGACATCTCACAGTGATTGTCTGTAATGTCCCCTTTTTGGCTAACTTGGAAAACAGGAACAATTACTCCACTTCTCAGACTTACTCTATCAGATACTTACAATTAAACTAAGTAATGGAGGTTACTTAAGATATCAACCGCTATTTCAGATTCAATCACAATATGTGTGCAAGATGATATTGATACCAATATGTTTAATAGCACTGTCGGATATAATGATATGAAATATGCTATGAATATGATGTTTCCTATCACTTATAGTGATAGTATAATGATGCTATGTCTAATATAAACAATATCGATATACAATCAATAAGTATTGCTTGCAGCAATGTATTTGCTGTGTCTGATATGATGATGTAATTATGCAAATGTGTAATATCGCTATGAGTGATATGTTGCTATTTCAGATTCTGAATTATATGCTTGCAACTTCAAATATTGATGCTGTTTCTGACTATCCTTTCTATCTGTGCAATCATGGTGCTGTCTCTGATCTGCAATGATAAACTTGAAACCAAACTACCAAAGGCAGATGCTCTATTGAGTATATCCAAATATGGATAAGTAAATAAAGTTCCAATGATGCCTTGAGTGACTGACGAGAATGCATTCTTATATTGTCTTTAACAAATGAAGAGATGCTATGAATGAGACGTGTCTTGTTTCTTCCTCCATGTCCCTTTGTTAATCACACCTTTCCATAATCCAACAGTTCACATAATATTATTTCATTATTTTCTGATCATAGATAACTCCCAGATTGACTCAATATCAAATCTTTTTATGAAGGTAATCTTCCCTAATTGGTAGTGCAACCAGTAGTTAACATCCACTGTGTTTGTATTAGTTTGGTCTAGCTATCATTAGTATTTAGTCAATCGATATTAACTCTTGCCTTATCCCATATTGTTATGATTATATCCAATCTTTCTACTTTGATATAAGTTGATATCATTTTCTGATAATTGTCCATTTATTGGTTGATTGCTGGTAATGGAGTTTGATCTTCAAATTGACTTCCATTCCTGTTAATACTTAAGGATACATTGTACTTATTATCCGTGACTGATGCCTCATTCATCGATAGCTTGTGATATAATCACTGATGCTTTTGTGTTTCTACAAGATGTGGTTTATCTCAGACAATCGATAATCTTTCAATCCTTTAGTCGATATCCTCCTATGTGGTGTCTATTGATATAGATAGTAGAATTCAATCTAGTTTCTGTTATTGTGATGATAACATAGGAAGTGATGGTGCATATTTGCTAGCGGGTCTTCATATTTGATATTGCTTTATCGGATATGTCATTGTCTAAACTTGTGCAATTAATGATTATTTATAATATATGAATGGTTATCCTTCTTGCTTATCAATACATCTTCTGAAACACATAGCGACCTATCCCTTATTCATATCATGTTGATCTTGACTTCATAGTATTCGGTTCATTAATCATCCTCTCATGGTATCGATGTGTAATGACTAGTGATTGTTGTATCACTTCTTCATTCCTCATCGTGATAGATAATGCAGATGTTTAACGTAGATGTATATCGATTACAGATATTCGATATTGCTTTAAACGTTATTATTATTATTATTATTATTATTATTATTATTATTAATGTTATTGTTATTATTAAATATTATAATTAATGATGTTAGTAATATTAATAATATTATAATAAATATTATTATAGTGATAACATATTGTTTTATATTGAGAGGTTTATTAATATTATTTATATATTAAAATTATTATATCAATAATTGATTTAATATTATTACTTAATATATTATTATAATATAATATATATAATTTATTAATAATTATTTATTATTAATTTATATTATAATTATAATCATAATTATATTACTTATTAATATTTTAATATTATTTAATTAACATATTACTTATTATGCTAACTATATATTATTATTATCTGTTGATAATAATTATATATTATTGTTATATACTGTTAATAATAGATTATTATATATCATCTAATCATTTTATTATTATACTAAGTTCAATATGTCATGGCTCATGACATTGTCCCTTGTGTAATTGCCACTTGAATGTATTGCTATTGAACCACATTAATGCTTTTCTTCTTCAACAAATGAGGACAGTCACTCTAAAGACAACATGATAATGTACACTCACTGTAAGGACAGTCACAAATGAGGACATCTCACAGTGAGTGTCCCTTGTGTAATTGCCGCTTGAATTACACAAGGGACAGTCATTGTGAGATGTCCTCATTTGTGACAAGGACAGTCACACATGAGGACATCTCACAGTGATTGTCCCTTGTGTAATTGCCACTTGAATGTATTGCTATTGAACCACATTAATGTTTTTCTTCTTCAACAAATGAGGACAGTCACTCTAAAGACAACATGATAATGTACACTCACTGTAAGGACAGTCACAAATGAGGACATCTCATAGTGACTGTCCCTTGTGTAATTGCCACTTGAATATATTGCTATTCAGCCACATTAATGCTTTTCTTCTTCAACAAATGAGGATAGTCACTCTAAAGACAACATGATAATGTACACTCACTGTAAGTGTACATTATCATGTTGTCTTTATAGTGACTGTCCTCCTTCAAGTGGCAATTACACAAGGGACAATCACTGTAAAGACAACATGATAATGTAGAGAAACGTTGTCATTTGTATTTTCAACAGCGCCGAGAGAGATTCCATCTGTGAAATCACAGCTACAATTTCTGAGTACGTTGGGTTTATTTTTCTTTTGTCGTTATTATGTAATCTGGTATTCAGCTGTTAGAGAGCTAAAATACCCAGAAATGAGGACATATATGTGTTGAATTTATTGTTAGCGGCTTTGGTTATTTAGAAGTTTAATTTTATTTGTTCATCTTTCAAGCACAAACATTTTGTGGACCGTAACGTCTTCATTGTTTCGGGTATGCAATGAAATAGCCCTAACTTGCGACTACCTTCACGGTACTTGTGTACATTATCATGTTGTCTTTATAGTGACTGTCCTCATTCAAGTGGCAATTACACAAGGGACAGTCACTGTGAGATGTCCTCATTTGTGACAAGGACAGTCACACATGAGGACATCTCACAGTGACTGTCCCTTGTGTAATTTCCACTTGAATGTATTGTTATTCAACCACATTTATGGGCCCGTTTGGAGCACGACACACAGTAGCATCTACAGAGAAGAAGTTTGGTATGCAATGGTCTTGAAACCTCCTGAGAAATTCTTGGTATGCATTTGTGTGGTTCAAAAGCTTCGTTGAAAGAGAAAAAGAAGAAAAGAATAGAAATGATTTTTTTCTTTTTATGTCATATACTGTAACCAGCTACTTATAACTTGCAAAAATTATTATAACCATTTGAAATTGAAACTTGGTTTAATGTGAAACTGAGAACTGCTTTATTAGAGCTTTCTGTGATTTAGATTCAGACATCAAGAACATTGTTTGCCTAATATTGTGATTAATTCTTATTTATTAATATCTCATACTAACAGACAATTGATAATTGTAGGGAAAACATCATTGAGGGTCTTTGAGGATCCACCAAAAGCCAAGGAGAAAATGTATTCAAATGCTAAAGATGGTGTAACAGTCCTTATAGCTGTTGAACCTTGCTATGTAGATCATCTCTGATTCTCCAAGTTCAACAGTACTGTGGTATTCCTTTGGATACTTCTAATGGTAAATTTCAGACATCAAGTTCTTTTCGTATGAAACTACTACATTTGTAATCTGTAGTTTTAAACTTTTAGTTTATAAATGTTCATCAGCTTTAGTTCGTATGATGCCATTTCAATTATGATTAATGAAGTTACCTTTATCACAGGATGAAAGTGAGCAGTTAGCATACTGGTACGGAGCTGGCAGCATTGATACGGTGACTAGGACATCGTTTAATGGTGGTATTGTGTTTTCCCGTGTTTAGGGCATCGGCCTTTTGAAGCATTGCCTTCATCTTTCTTAAGTCTGAGTTTTAAGTTTGTTTATCTCTCTCGGCGCTGTTGAAAATACAAATGACAACGTTCTTGTTTGTTTTGCCCTTATATCCCGATGTGATTTCGCGGAGGGTTACGGCGTTGTTGAAAACACAAATCCCTTGTGTAATTGCCACTTGAAGGAGGACAGTCACTGTAAAGACAACATGATAATGTACACTTACAGTGAGTGTACATTATCATGTTGTCTTTAGAGTGACTATCCTCATTTGTTGAAGAAGAAAAGCATTAATGTGGCTGAATAGCAATACATTCAAGTGGCAATCACACAAGGGACAGCCACTATGAGATGTCCTCATTTGTGACTGTCCTTCCAGTGAGTGTACATTATCATGTTGTCTTTAGAGTGACTGTCCTCATTTGTTGAAGAAGAAAAGCATTAATGTGGTTCAATAGCAATACATTCAAGTGGTAATTACATAAGGGACAATTGATCACTGTGAGATGTCCTCATGTGTGACTATCCTTGTCACAAATGAGGACATCTCACAATGACTGTCCCTTCTATAATTGCCACTTGAATGAGGACAGTCACTGTAAAGACAACATGATAATGTACACATACAATGAGTGTACATTATCATGTTGTATTTACAGTGGCTGCCCTCATGTTGTATATTCTTCTCTGTAGATGCTACTATGTGCTAGGGAACTTCTTAGAACTGTTGGTATATTCTTACAACTTGTTACACCTGGGATATTCTTCTCTGTAGATGCTATTGTGTGCCGTGGTCCAAACAGGCCCATAAATGTGGTTGAATAGCAATACATTCAAGTGGCAATTACACAAGGGACAGTCACTGTGAGATGTCTTCATGTGTGACTGTCCCTTGTGTAATTTCCACTTGAAGGAAAAAAGCATTAAGGTGGTTCAATAGCAATGTATTCAAGCGGCAATTACACAAGGGATAATTACTCTAAGATTTCCTCATTTGTGACTATCCTTACAGTGAATGTACATTATCATGTTGTCTTTATAGTGACTGTCCTCATTTGTTGAAGGAAAAAAGCATTAATGTGGTTCAATAGTGATGCAGAGTAGTCAGCAAGAAACTTGGATCTATGTCCCAACCCACTTCAAGACACCAAAATGACTCAACCAATCAATTAGGCTCTGATTTCTATAGGTTAATGTTTAAACTCTGCAAAGTAATGAATTTGAAGGTTTCAAGGATCACACAACAACTTATGGACTCAATCCCATTCAATAACAAATTTCCTTTTAGGGACAAGTTCCCTGATTTTCTATCAAAAGAGACTTTTAAGGTTCTAGATCTTACTTCCTACAGAAAAACTTAGAAACCCCTTAGATATCATCTAAATAACAAGAATCATGCATTGGTTGTGATCTAAACAACCCAAGACATCAAAATAACAAACTGACCTAGTGACCCTAGTAGGTCTCCCAAACCTGCTCTGCAGCCATAACTCTGCAACTTGCCAAAGGAATCTAAGAAGTTATATATTTTCTGAGTACCCTTTTTGGATTTCTAACAGACCACCAACTCCCAGACCCTGATTCCAGTCCAGCATATCAATGTCTTCATTGAGTCCGCAGACCTAATGCATGCTTTTAGGTGTGGGTTCCAAAACAAAGCATTGAAAATGGGTGTATGAAACCAAGATCAGAGTTTTGGAGTGTTCTCCTGATCTAGATAAACAAGAATACACAAGTTTTCAAGTCCTCAATATGATGCAAGCTTCTGATTTTATTCTGATTACCATCTTCCCAACCAAAAACATGGTAGTTTTTGATCTAGGGCTCGCTCTCAACAAATGCAGATGCAACCCCCTGCCTCAGGGCTTTTAGAATATACAAATATACATCCTTAACTCTCATTCCACCAAGGAAGAAGGAATTCCAATGGTTGAAATGTGAGTTAAGGTCTTTACATCAGTCAAACCCTGAAAATGAGGGTTTGTAAACAATGCACAAAAAATTTGAAATAACTTAGATATAAAACAAATAAAATCAATCAAACCAACTTCCAAAGCATCAGATGTCACTATTACAACTTTCAGGCAAATTTTATCATCCAACCACCATCCGTATAGCCGTACAGAGTTCATTTTTCACCAGAAATGCACTAAAACAGGGTTATTTTTATTTTTTATGAAAGCAAAATGATTACAATACTGGTTCTCTGTCTGTCTTCGACCATTTGAAGCCTAAAATAGGCTCTCCAAATGTTGGTTCAACCATCTAGGTGGTTAGAACAGTTTATCCAACAAATGTCAACTTTGCTAAGCAACTTTTAAAGTTGCATTACAACTTTGCAAACAACTTTGCCAAGAAGGTTAAAAATGTGTTGTGAAACTTTAGGAACCTTATTAAAGTTATTTTGGACCTTCAAACTTCTTAACAACATCTAAAAGACACCTAATAAACACTTACTATGCTCATTTCATCCAAGGACTCAAAAGATGCCCAAGGTTTATAAGTCACCAAGGGGTCTTGTGTCCAACAAGTGGATGTTTATAAGGAGATAAAATCAATCCTTAATATTTATTACAAACCAAGAAAACATCTAAAACTCCTATTCTAATTTATTGTCATTCAAAAAGACTCTGATTTGTCATTCAAAAAGACTCTGATTTGTCAATCAAAAGGACCTTTCACCAGTCAATCCTTCAAAGCTCCAAGGTGAAAATCTTATGTTCCAATTGATAGGATTTGACTCCTTGGCTTCATGGCAACTTCCTTCAATCATGGTGTCTTTGGCTTGCATTAGGGATGCCCCTGCATCAAATAGCAATGCATTCAAGTGGCAATTACACAAGGGACAGTACATGCCCATTAAAGTTGGTGTTTTGTTATCCAGCATGACAATGGAGACAACATACTCTGTGTCAATTTTACTGATCAAATTTCCCTCCGCCAGGCAAAGCAACAATCTGGGTATGATAAGGTGAAATTTTGTAGTCCTTTTGGGTATGATAACAGTTCCAGTTTCCAATAAGATGGTTCAAATTTTGTTAGGCTTGCTTTTGGGAATAGTTTCTTACAATATTGCTATTAAGATTTTTATTGTGTAGTTTTTAGATTAGGTTTATAAAATTATATTTCATGAGTAGTGATTCATATTAATCAATTAACGATACTTTTGGAAGGTATTTTCAATGTGTCAAATTTTGATATTTTTACAAGAATTAGATTGTGTAATTTTTTTAATTAAAGTCATTGACTCATATTTCATAAATAATAGTTCTCATGAATCCATCTCTTATAAGATTGAATAGTTTATTTAGGAAGTATTTCTGATAGTATGTCAAATTATGATATTACTATTACCATTAGATTGCATGGCTTTGAAGTCAACCTCATTGACCCATATTCTTCTCTGTAGATGCTACTATGTGCTAGGGAACTTCTTAGAACTGTTGGTATATTCTTACAACTTGTTACACCTGGGATATTCTTCTCTGTAGATGCTACTATGTGTCGCGGTCCAAATGGGCCCATAAATGTGGTTGAATAGCAATACATTCAAGTGGCAATTACACAAGGGACAGTCACTGTGAGATGTCCTCATGTGTGACTGTCCTTGTCACAAATGAGGACATCTCACAGTGACTGTCCCTTGTGTAATTTCCACTTGAATGAGGACAGTCACTGTAAAGACAACATGATAATGTACACATACAATGAGTGTACATTATCATGTTGTCTTTACAGTGGCTGCCCTCATGTTGTATATTCTTCTCTGTAGATGCTACTATGTGCTAGGGAACTTCTTAGAACTGTTGGTATATTCTTACAACTTGTTACACCTGGGATATTCTTCTCTGTAGATGCTACTGTGTGCTGTGGTCCAAACGGGCCCATAAATGTGGTTGAATAGCAATACATTCAAGTGGCAATTACACAAGGGACAGTCATTGTGAGATGTCCTCATGTGTGACTGTCCTTGTCACAAATGAGGACATCTCACAGTGATTGTCCCTTGTGTAATTGCCACTTGAATGAGGACAGTCACTGTAAAGACAACATGATAATGTACACAAGTACCATGAAGGTAGTTGCAAGTTAGGGCTGTTTCATTGCATACCCGAAACAATGAAGATGTTACGGTCCACAAAACGTTTGTGCTTGAAAGATGAACAAATAAAATTAAACTTCTAAATAACCAAAGCCGCTAACAATAAATTCAACACAGATATGTCCTCATTTCTGGGTATTTTAGCTCTGTAACAGCTGAATACCAGATTACATAATAATGACAAAAGAAAAATAAACCCAACGTACTCAAAAATTGTAGCTGTGATTTCGCGGAGGGAATCTCTCTCGGCACTGTTGAAAATACAAATGACAACGTTTCTCTACATTATCATGTTGCCTTTACAGTGACTATCCCTTGTGTAATTGCCACTTGAAGGAGGACAGTCACTGTAAAGACAACATGATAATGTACACTTACAGCCCGTGTACATTATCATGTTGTCTTTAGAGTGACTATCCTCATTTGTTGAAGAAGAAAAGCATTAATGTGGCTGAATAGCAATACATTCAAGTGGCAATTACACAAGGGATAGTCACTGTGAGATGTCCTCATTTGTGACTATCCTTACAGTGAGTGTACATTATCATGTTGTCTTTATAGTGACTGTCCTCATTTGTTGAAGGAAAAAAGCATTAATGTGGTTCATTAGCAATGTATTCAAGCAGCAATTACACAAGGGATAGTCACTCTAAGATTTCCTCATTTGTGACTATCCTTATAGTGAGTGTACATTATCATGTTGTCTTTACAGTGACTGTTCTCATTTGTTGAAGGAAAAAAGCATTAATGTGGTTCAATAGCAATGTATTCAAGCGGCAATTACACAAGGGATAATCACTCTGAGATTTCCTCATTTGTGACTATCCTTACAGTGAGTGTACATTATCATGTTGTCTTTACAGTGACTGTCCTCATTTGTTGAAGGAAAAAAGCATTAATGTGGTTCAATAGCAATGCATTCAAGTGGCAATTACACAAGGGACAGTACATGCCCATTAAAGTTGGTGTTTTGTTATCTAGCATGACAATGGAGATAGCATACTCTGTGTCAATTTTACTGATCAAATTTCCCTCCGCCAGGCAAAGCAACAATCTGGGTATGATAAGGTAAAGTTTTTGCAACAATTTCTTGCTGCTGCTAAGGTTACCATTGTTTATGGTTTCTATTATATAGTTCTATCTATATTGCTATATGGCCTTTTGTTTAGGATTAAGTAGACGAGGGAAAATATTTCTTTTGTGGATTGTAAACAAAACATTGAATTATTTCGGAGAATAGATCTAAATCTATAAGATGCTACAATGGAGCACATGACCATGTACTTGTGAATATTAGGATCCATGTTAATCAAATGACTGCTTTATGTAAATTACTTTTGAGTAAGTAAAAGGCAATATAATTTTTCAAAGTGTGCAAGGATTTTTATGATATACAAGTGTACGAAGAAATGAATCTGTGTTGTTTTGTATCAATATCAAACATCTCTGATATATTTTCATGTTTTTATAATCTATTTTGCAGATGGAAAGTTGAAATGCTAGCTATCCTAGAGCAGTCAATAAGAATATTGTCTGATGCTGGTCTTGGTATGGCCATGTTCAGTCTGGGTATGTTTTGAATTCTTCTCTATCTCTCTGATTGAGGAGTACTCGATATATGCATGTGCTTTTTTCTTCTTTGATGGTTGTGAAGCTCTGTTTGTTCTAAATACCACCGTATTGCAATTGTATTAGTTTCATTATTTTCTCTAAAGTCACTGTATTTTTTCTTATTATAATAAAAGAGGAAGTTGTGAATGTCAAAGTTGAGTGAAAAAAAATTATTTTCATCAAATTTTGCTTCTAATGCCTCAAAATCTAAGCAGCGCCTACGCATGCCTCGTTGTGGTTGATTATCATTCTGTACATGAATTATAATGAGTAATCAGTTTTGGGCCTTGGAATCTTGTATGTAACATGCACAGGCATTTCATGGCTAAATGAATCTATTTTAAAAGCATCAACTTTTCTTACATGATGCTGGATACATAAGTAGAACAAGCGTATATCAAATTGGAAGCAATCAGAACTCCACAATGACATATTATTTAGAGTACTCTTCAGTTTAAGTAATAATGCATATATTGACACTGTAAAGACAACATGATAATGTACACTCACTGTAAGGATAGTCACAAATGAGGACATCTCACAGTGACTGTCCCTTGTGTAATTGCCACTTGAATGTATTGCTATTCAGCCACATTAATGCTTTTATTCTTCAACAAATGAGGATAGTCACTCTAAAGACAACATGATAATGTACACTCACTGTTGAGTGTACATTATCATGTTGTCTTTAGAGTGACTATCCTCATTTGTTGAAGAATAAAAGCATTAATGTGGCTGAATAGCAATACATTCAAGTGGCAATTACACAAGGGACAGTCACTGTGAGATGTCCTCATTTGTGACTATCCTTACAGTGAGTGTACATTATCATGTTGTCTTTACAGTGACTGTCCTCATTTGTTGAAAGAAAAAAGCATTAATGTGGTTCATTAGCAATGTATTAAATAATTTTATTTTTTAATCCACCCACGGGCGTCGCAATTGCAACGGGCTCCCGTCGTAATGCGATGCAGGCGCCCATCGCAATTGCTTGGGAGGCTCGTCACAATTGTGACGGCCCTCCGAAGCCATGCGACGGGGGGGCAACGCCCATGCCGCTAACAAATCTTAGCGACATTGCGACGGGAGGGCGTCGCAATTGCGACGGCTACCCATAGACGTCACAATTTGTGACTAAAAAATAACGACGTCTATGGGTGTGGCTATTGCGACACATAGCCATCGCAAAATGCCCCCAAATGTATTAGTGTTTGTTGGCCTAACACATAGATCCTAGTGAGATGACCTTATCTCAATCCACTCCCTCACGATCCCTCTCCAATCTAGAGTCCATCCAAACTATCCAACCATCTCCCATATCCAACCAAGGCTCAAACATACACATATTTATTGGTCTCTTAGTGCTACTGCTAGTGCCCGCGGCAAAATAAGTACTACTTGTAAGGACTACATTCATTCTCCTTCCCCTTTTCTATCTCCCTTTCCCCTTCTCTCTCTCTCTCTAAACTTCTCCCTCTCTCCTTCTCTCCCTCTCCCTTTTTTATCACCTTCTCCCTCTCTCCCTTTTTCTTGTTTTATATAGCGCGTATGCGCTATGAAAAAGTAAAGACTATCACTCTAGTCTTTAGTTTTACATAGCGCGTGCGCGCTATGAAAAACTAAAGACTATCACTCTAGTCTTAGTTTTACATAGCGCGTGCGCGCTATGAAAAATTAAAGACGAGAGACTTTTAGTTTTGCACAGCGCGCTTGCGCTATGCAAAACTAAAAACAACGGTTAAATTGGCCATGAAACTCATGATTGAGGCCCACTTTTGCTATTTTTGTTTGATTTCTGCATCTTAGCCGACAAGTTTTCTTCTTTTCATGGTGCTAAGTGACAAAAAAACATATTTTGTCAATTTGCACTATTTTATTGTTTAAAAATCAACATCAAATTGCGAAGGTCAATCATTATCAGCGAAATTTATTGATTGAGGTAAGTTTTTTAGTTTTTTACATGTCAAATGTGAATAAAGAGTGTTTTGGTTTATAATTGGTATGATATATACTTGTTCAATGCATAATTTGATATAATTATAATAAATTTATATTATAATTTGTCATATTGTAAGAGGTTTAAATTAGAATTTGACTTATTGTTTTACATTTATATTATATTTTTAAAATTGTAATCAATTCATATGTAGAAATCATCATCATGCCAAGGAAACGAGCAAAGAATTTAACATTGGAAGAGCATGAAAGAGACAAAGAGAAGAAAAGGGAAAGAATGAGACAACTTCGTGAACACAAAAAATTAGAAACCATACAAGAAGATTTGTCTTTGGATGAGGAACATGAAACATCAATACAATGTAAAAGAGAATTGGAATTGGAAACAAAAAGACAACAAATGAGAAACTTGCGTGCAACGAGACAATTGAATTATGAAAATGCGAGGACATCATCTATGAGTTCCCAAGTTGAAGAGACATCGTCATCCAATGTTGGAGGCACACCAATGTATCATGTTGAAGGCACACCATTGTCTACTTCCGAAGGTGGAGGGACACCAATGTATCACGTTGAAGGCACACCATTGTCTACTTCCGAAGGTAGAGTCACACCAATGTGTCATGTTGAAGGCACACCCTTATATCATGTTGAAGGCACACCATTATCTACATCTGAAGGTGTAGCAACCACATCGTCTCATGTTGATGACACTCAAGATGGTACGCAATTCACACATAATGTTTCTGATGCTCCTAGAATTATTTATAGAAAGCCAAAATATTTGATTGATATTGATACTAACATTTTGCAAACAATGCCTGACAAGATTCCCAAGCGTACTTGTCAAAGAAATGCTAATCGTATTTGGAGATCATTTTTTGAGAATTTAAAGATGACAGGAAGATGTCAACTATTTGTTGAAATGATGAGAAATCTTAAATTTAGGCCCATCATGAAGATTCTTGGGCTAAGAACAATGGATGAGTCTAGCGAAAAATCTATTGTAAAGAATCTAATGACTGCATATGAGAGTGTGGGTTCTACATCACGCATGAAAGATAGTAATGTCACACGTCATGTACTTACATCAACAATAGTAAGCAATCAAATGAAGAAATCTTGACTCATTAGAAAGAAAAGCAAAACATTGAAAATAAGTAGAAAGTCTCTAATGAGAGCCCTGAGAAGGCGTAAAAGAGTGGAAGATCCAAATAGCAATGAGTTATGGGCATTTTCCGGTAGACTACCGCGAAAAGATAAAGCAATTGTTGAAGCTTTGAAATCCTTGATTGAAGAATTTTGGAAGAATAATACACGGGTATCTCCTAATCAAAGAGATGTTGTAAGAAGGAGGATTGGTAGTCGAATTCGTGTTCCACATCCAAAACATTTTTTGGATTCAACTCAGACACAATTCTTTTCAAAATTTATGCTTTCGTATCCTCAAATTAAAATTAGTCAGAGATATTTTGAAATGTGTAAACCTTTTTATGTCAAGATAAATCACACACGCACAACTTGTTGTTGTAGGGTACATATTGAATTTTCTAACCATTTTGAAGTTTATAGGAATATATGTGTAGCTTTGCACTCTAACAATGTTTTGCAGGATTGTAACATAAATGTCCCACCTAGATCTTCAAGGGAATTAATATCTACCATTTTATGTGAAAGAGTGGATGGTCAACAATTTTACAAGCTCTCATGCTTGAATGGTACATGCATAGATTGCGGAGGTTTGCGATGTTTGCCAATTTGTCAACATATGGAGAGTATGCATGCAATTGGTAATGAAATAGTGGAATTTGGAAAATATAAGACCGTGACATACAATCTAAAAGATGGAAAAGAGGCTAAAAGATGTGATTTAGTAATTGAAAAAATTCCAGTGTATCAGTTCATGGACATTTTTTGTAAAAAAGTTATTTATGAGTATGCAAGGCATACACAGAGCACGATGGTTAGATATGCAATTCAAGTTGTGCAAGGACACATTCCCACTTGAAACCATTGTTTCAGTTGTGGACTTTGCAGAGAACTACACACTACAACCACAGAATGAGGTGCAAGCAAAGTATTACAGCTCTCAACAGGTTGCTGTATTTGTTCATATAGCATTCATGCATGCACCAGACAGTACAGAGTAGAACAGGAAGATATTGAGGGAGTATCATTTTTATATCAGCGATGATCGCTCACCTTCTACAGAGTTTGTACATGGTTGCTTTCAACTATTTTATTGTCATTTGGAAAATAGGGGCATAAAATATCATCGACATATCATTTGGTCAGATAATTGTGCATCCCAATTCAAGAATTCGCGGATGTTTTATTGGTTGTGCAGGATGCATAAGATTACTGGAATTCAATATATCTAGAATTTCACAAAGGCCGGTCATGGAAAGGGAGAGCACGATGGCGCAGGTGCATGTATTAAAAGAGCTTTAGCACGTGAAGAATTAAAGTACACAGAGAAAGCAACATTGTCAGATGCGAGATGTATTGTCCAATGGTGTAATGCTACAATGGGTCCAGGTAATGAAGGTGAGTCTATGGTTCATAGATTTTTTTAGTTTATGGATGAAACTAACATTGCACCATATGAGGATTGTTGTACATTGACAGGATCGAGTGAGCTACACTCTTTTAGAAGTTGTAATGCAGGTTCATGGAGTATCCACACATGACATATGGCGTGCTTTTGTTCATCATGTGTAGATGAAGACTGGGATGGGTGTGAGTCAAAGGAATGGGTTGACGAATGGTATACACATAGTTTGAGTCCACTTGCCTCCTATCATCCCCATGAATCACTACAACCGACAAAAATGGAATCATCCATTGACTTTGATCGCTTATCTGATCTAGTACAACCAGGTCGGTATTTTCCACATACAAATAATCTCAAATTTAGTACTTTATCATAAATATTTAGTAAACTAATGTCCTCATTATGTTTATATCATTACAGGCCATGTTTTTGTTGTTATTGCACCTGAAGACAATGAAGAAGGGATAGATTATTATTTGTGTCATTGTGTAGAGGCAAAAAAGAAACTGGATCACTTAGTTATCAATGGTGAAGAATTGGAATACCCTATAGGAGCAGTGGTTGTAACTGGTACATGGCTTAGACTGTATGCTATGAAGAACCCTAGGTTGTGGTTGTTTGAGGATTGGGAGACACACAGAAAGATTCTTCATTATTCAAACCTCGTCATTGCATCAGATGTCCACTTAATTAGATATGGGGGAAGACCACAAAATAAAACTCTTTGGAAGGTTCTTGAGTCAGACCACGAGGCAATACTTGAGACAATCAAGGGTAGGGCAGACCCAATTGGTACATTGGACTAAATGGAGATACAAAATATCGTAACATGTCAAATTTGTATAGCATTGTAAATTGGGTGGATTGTAAATTGCTCATGCATTACCCCGTATGTATAACGAGAAGTTTGTAGCATTTAATGACCATCCTTTACTTCATTCTCTCCTTTCATACCATCTTGATGCAGAGCTCTCCACTATCACCTTGAATACACTAACTCAACTTGAGGATTCAACAAGTAACTTGGAATCAACTCAAGGAATTAGTCATATTCAAAGATCAAATGGAGTTCTCTGACTTTTTGACTAGGCCAATTATGGTGCAGGGCACCCTCCACTAGTAGAAATTTGTGTTGCTTTGTTAGTGTTTGTAATAAATAGGATGGATATGTATAGATCATCCTAATTTTGGTTTGGAATCCTAATGTGTGATCAAGGATCTTTTGGCAAAGTTATAAGCCTAAGATACCTTAGGTCACAGGGTTCACCTAGATAGTGACAAATTGCTAGGTTAGATTTGTGAGGTTTTAAAGGTTAATTGGCCTAGGAAATTAGCATGCAAGTCTAGTTTGCTATGGTATGGTTGTAAAAGGAATAAACCAAGAGTTGTTTTAGAGTCCTTAGGTCATATGAGAACCATCTACATGCTTGGGAGTGGTCAGGAAGTCCACTGGTGAAGAGTTCTAACTAAAGGCCAGATTTAGGTGTAGAAAATTGGCGTGCAGGTCTAGTTTGCTATGGTATGGTTGTAAAGAGAACAAAGCAAGAGTTTTTTCATAGTCCTTAGGTCATATGAGGACCATCTACATGCTTTGGAGTGGTCAGGAAGTCCACTGGTGAAGATTTCTAACTAAAGGCTAGGTTTAGGCCTAGGAAATTGGTGTGCAGATCTAGTTTGATATGGTATGGTTGTAAAAGTAACAAACCAAGAGTTTTTTTAGAGTTCTTATGTCATATGAGGACCATCTACATGTTTGGAAGTGGTCAAGAAATCCACTGGTGAAGAGTTCTAACTAAACGCTAGGTTTAGGCCTAGGAAATTGGCATGCAGGTCTAGTTTGCTATGGGATGATTGTAAAGGGAATGAACCAAGAGTTGTTTCAGAGTCCTTAGGTCATATGAGGACCATCTGGATGCTTGGGAGTGGTCAGGAAGTCCGCTGGTGAAGAGTTCTAACTAAAGGCTAGGTTTAGGCGTAGGAAATTAGCGTGCAGTTCTAGTTTTCTATAGTATGGTTGTAAAAGGAATAAACCAAGACTTGTTTCAGACTCTTTAGGTCATATGAGGACCATCTACATGCTTGGGAGTGGTCAGAAAGGCCACTGGTGAAGAGTTCTAACTAAAGGCTAGGTTTAGGCCTAGGAAATTGGCGTGCAGGTCTAGTTTGATATGGTATGGTTGTAAAAGTAATAAAATAAGAGTTGTTTCAGAGTTCTTAGGTCATATGAGGACCATCTACATGCTTTGGAGTGGTCAGGAAGTCCATTGGTGAAGAGTTTCAACAATAAGTCACTTTTAGGCCTAGTTTTCCTAAAGCCAAAAAGACATTGAACTTTGATTAAGTGTCTAACTTTGCAAAAGGAGTTTATTGAGAAAAAAATCACTTAATTGATTATGTTACACCATCCTAAGATATTGGGAATACCCATAAGTCATTACAGGTGATTGGTGAATTGTGGGAGTCAAGTGAAGGGCACACTACTTTTCGGCTGTCACCTCTACATTAAATTAGGTCTGTGTCCAAGGTGAGTGTTAGGTTGTGCTGGAGTGGAGTTGAAAAACAAGGCTTTGGGATGTTAAATAACTTCTGAATGGGTGTCTAAAAATATCTTGATTGTGTCAAGATACCAAGTTGTGAATAAGTTAGAGTGGAAAATCGAGGTTGAGAAGGCTACAAGAAAAAGTGCGTGCAGGTCTAGTTCACTATAGTACGGTCTTAATGGGAATGAACCAGTTATTATTTTAGAGGCCTTAGGTCAAATGAGGACCATTTACATGCTTGGGATTGGTCAAGAAGTCCACTGGTGAAGAGTTTTAGCAATAAGTCACTTTTAGGCCTAGTTTCCCTAAAGCCAAAAAGACATTGAACTTTGATTAAGTGTTTAACTTTGCGAAGGTAGTTTATTGGGATAGAAAATCACTTAATTGATTGTGTTACACCATCTTAAGAGATTAGAAATACCCTTAAGTCATTACAGGTGATTGGTAAATTGTGGGACTCAAGTGAAGGGCACACTACTTTTTGGCTGTCACCTCTGCATTAAATTAGGTCTGTCTCCAAGGTGAGTGTTAGGTGGTGTTGGAGTGGAGTTGGAAAACAAGGCTTTGGGATCTTAAATAACTTCTAAATGGTTGTCTAAAAAATATCTTGATTGTGTCAAGATACCAAGTTGTGAAGAAGTTAGAGTGGAAAATCGAAGTTGAGAAGGCTACAAGAAAATTGTCGTGCAGGTCTAGTTTGCTATGGTATGGTTGTAAAGCGAATAAACCAAGAGTTTTTTCAAAGTCCTTAGGTCATATGAGGACCATCTACATTCTTGGGAGTGGTCAACAAGTCCACTGGTGAAGAGTTCTATTTAAAAGCTAGGTTTAGGCATAGGAAATTGGCGTCCAGGTCTAGTTTGCTATGGTATGGTCATAAAGGGAACAAACCAACAGTTGTTTCAAGATCTTTAGGTCATATGAGGACCATCTACATGCTTGGAAGTGGTCAGGAAGTCCACTGGTGAAGAGTTCTAACTAAAGGCTAGGTTTAGGCCTAGGAAATTAGCGTGCAGGTCTAGTTTGCTATGGTATGGTTGTAAAAGGAATAAACCAAGAGTTGTTTCAGAGTCCTTAGGTCATATGAGGACCATCTACATGCTTGGGAGTGGTCAGCAAGTCCATTGGTGAAGAGTTATAACTAAAGGCCAGGTTTAGGCGTAGGAAATTGGCATGCAGGTCTAGTTTGCTATGGTATGGTTGTAAAAAAAAAAAACTAAAAGTTTTTTCAGAGTGCTTAAGTCATATGAGGACCATCTACATGTTTGGGAGTGGTCAGGAAGTCCACTGGTGAAAAGTTCTAACTAAACGCTAGGTTTAGGCCTAGGAAATTGGTGTGTAGGTCTAGTTTGTGATGGGACGATTCTCAAAGAAACAAACCAAGAGTTTTTTAAGATTCCTTAGGTCATATGAGAACCATTTGCATGCTTTGGAGTGGTCAAGAAGTCCACTTGTGAAAATTTCTAACTAAAGGCTAGGTTTAGGCCTAGGAAATTAGCGTGCTGGTCTAGTTTGCTATGGGATGATTGTAAAGGGAACAAACTAAGAGTTGTTTCAGAGTCCTTAGTTCATATGAGGACCATCTACATGCTTGGGAGTGGTCAGGAAGTCCACTGGTGAAGATTTCTAACTAAAGGCCAGGTTTAGGCCTAGAAAATTGGCGTGCAGGTCTAGTTTGCTATGGTATGGTTGTAAAAGGAACAAACCAAGAGTTATTTCAGAGTCCTTAGGTCATATGAGGACATCTACATGCTTGGGAGTGGTCAGAAAGTCCACTGGTGAAAAGTTCTAACTAAAGGCTAGGTTTAGGCCTAGGAAATTGGCTTGCAGGTCTAGTTTGATATGGTATGGTTGTAAAAGTAACAAACTAAAAGTATTTTCAGAGTTCTTAGGTCATATGAGGACCATCTAAATGCTTTGGAGTGGTTAGGAAGTTCATTGGTGAAGAGTTTCAGCAATAAGTCACTTTTAGGCCTAGTTTTCGTAAAGCCAAAAAGACATTGAACTTTGATTAAGTGTCTAACTTTGCAAAGGGAGTTTATTGGGATAGAAACTCACTTAATTGACTATGTTACACCATCCTAAGAGATTTAAAATTCCCATAAGTCATTACAGGTGATTGGTGAATTGTGGGAGTCAAGTGAAGGGCACACTACTTTTCGGCTGTCACCTCTGCATTAAATTAGGTTTGTGTCCAAGGTGAGTGTTAGGTTGTGCTGGAGTGGAGCTAAAAAAAAATCTTTGGGATGTTAAATAACTTTGAAATGGGTGTCTAAAAATATCCTGATTGTGTCAAGATACTAAGTTGTCAATAAGTTAGAGTGAAAAATTAGGGTTGAGAAGGCTACAAGTAAAAGTGCGTGCAGGTCTAGTTCACTATAGTATGGTCTTAATTGGAATGAACCAGTTGTTATTTTAGAGGCCTTAGGTCAAATAAGGACTATTTACATGCTTGGGATTGGTCAGGAAGTCAACTGGTGAAGAGTTTCAGCAATAAGTCACTTTTAGGCCTAGTTTCCCTAAAGCCAAAAAGACATTGAATTTTGATTAAGTGTCTAACTTTGCGAAAAGAGTTTATTGGGATAGAAACTCACTTAATTGATTGTGTTACACCATCCTAAGAGATTGAGAATACCCTTAAGTCATTACAGGTGATTGGTGAATTGTGGGAGTCAAGTGAAGGGCACACTACTTTTCGGCTGTCACCTCTACATTAAATTAGGTCTGTGTCCAAGGTGAGTGTTAGGTTGTGCTGTAGTGGACTTAGAAAAAAAGGCTTTGGGATGTTAAATAAATTTCAAATGGGTGTCTAAAAATATCCTGATTGTGTCAAGATACCAAGTTGTGAATAAGTTATAGTGGAAAATCGAGGTTGAGAAGGCGATAAGGAAAAGTGCATGCAGGTCTAGTTCACTATGGTATGGTCTTGATGGAAATGAACCAGTTGTTATTTCAGATGCCTTAGGTCAAATGAGGACCATTTACATGCTTGGGATTGGTCAAGAAGCCCACTGGTGAAGAGTTTCAGTAATAAGTCACTTTTAGGCCTAGTTTCCCTAAAGCCAAAAAAACATTGAACTTTGATTAAGTGTCTAACTTTGGGAATGGAGTTTATTGGGATAGAAACTCACTTAATTGATTGTGTTACACCATCCTAAGAGATTGGGAATACCCTTAAGTCATTACAGGTGATTGGTGAATTGTGGGACTCAAGTGAAGGACACACTACTTTTCAGCTGTCACCTCTGCATTAAATTAGGGCTGTCTCCAAGGTGAGTGTTATGTGGTGTTGGAGTGGAGTTGGAAAAAAAAGCTTTGAAATCTTAAATAAATTCTAAATGGGTGTCTAAAAATATCTTGATTGTGTCAAGATACCAAGTTGTGAAGAAGTTAGAGTGGAAAATCGAAGTTGAGAAGGCTACAAGAAAATTGGCGTTCAGATCTAGTTTGCTATGGTATGGTTGTAAAGGGAACAAACCAAGAGTTGTTTCAGAGTCCTTAGGTCATATGAGGACCATCTACATGGTTGGGAGTGGTCAAGAAGTCCACTGGTGAAGAGTTTTATTTAAAAGCTAGGTTTAGGCATAGGAAATTGGCGTGCAGGTCTAATTTGCTATGGTATGGTCATAAAGGAAACAAACCAATAGTTGTTTCAGAGTCCTTAGGTCATATGAGGATCATCTACATGCTTGGGAGTGGTCAGGAGGTCTACTGGTGAAAATTTCTAATTATAGGCCAGATTTAGGCCTAGGAAATTAGCGTGCAGGTCTAGTTTGCTATGGTATGATTGGAAAGGGAACAAACCAAGAGTTTTTTTAGAGTCCTTAGGTCATATGAGGACCATATACATGCTTGGGAGTGGTCAGGAAGTCCACTGATGAAGAGTTCTAACTAAAAGCTAGGTTTAGGCCTAAGAAATTATCGTGCAGGTCTAGTTTGATATGGTATGGTTGTAAAAGTAATAAACTAAAAGTTGTTTCAGAGTTTTTAGGTCATATGAGGACCATCTACATGCTTTAGAGTGGTCAGGAAGTCCATTGGTGAAGAGTTTCAACAATAAGTCACTTTTAGGCCTAGTTTCCCTAAAGCCAAAAAGACATTGAGCTTTGATTAAGTGTCTAACTTTGCAAAGGGAGTTTATTGGGATAGAAACTCACTTAATTGACTGTGTTACACCATCCTAAGAGATTGGGAATACCCATAAGTCATTACAGGTGATTGGTGAATTGTGGGAGTCAAGTGAAGGACACACTACTTTTCAGCTATCACCTCTGCATTAAATTAGGTCTATGTCCAAGATGAGTGTTAGGTTGTGTTGGAGTGGAGTTGGAAAAAAAGGCTTTGGGATGTTAAATAACTTTGAAATGGGTGTCTAAAAATATCCTGATTGTGTCAAGATACCAAGTTGTGAATAAGTTAGAGTGGAAAATCGAGGTTGAGAAGGCTACAAGGAAAAGTGCGTGCAGGTCTAGTTCACTATAGTACGATCTTAATGGGAATGAACCAGTTGTTATTTCAGAGACATTAGGTCAAATGAGGACTATTTACATGCTTGGGATTGGTCAGGAAGTCCACTGGTGAAGAGTTTCATCAATAAGTCACTTTTAGGCCTAGTTTCCCTAAAGCCAAAAAAACATTAAACTTTGATTAAGTGTCTAACTTTGTGAAAGGAGTTTATTGGGATAGAAAATTACTTAATTGATTGTGTTACACCATCCTAAGAGATTGGGAATACCCTTAAGTCATTACAGGTGATTGGTGAATTGTGGGAGTCAAGTGAAGGGCACACTACGTTTTGGCTGTCACCTCTACATTAAATTAGGTCTGTGTCCAAGGTGAGTGTTAGGTTGTGCTGTAGTGGAGTTAGAAAAAAAGGCTTTGAGATGTTAAATAACTTCAAAATGGGTGTCTAAAAATATCCTGATTGTGTCAAGATACCAAGTTGTGAATAAGTTATAGTGGAAAATCAAGGTTGAGAAGGCGACAAGGAAAAGTGCATGCAGGTCTAGTTCACTATGGTACGGTCTTGATGGCAATGAACCAGTTGTTATTTCAGAAGCCTTAGGTCAAATGAGGACCATTTACATGCTTGGGATTGGTAAGAAAGTCCACTGGTGAAGAGTTTCAGCAATAAGTCACTTTTAGGCCTAGTTTCCCTAAAGCCAAAAAGACATTGAACTTTGATTAAGTGTCTAACTTTGCGAAGAGATTTTATTAGGATAGAAACTCATTTAATTGATTGTGTTACACCATCCTAAGAGATTGGGAATACCCTTAAGTCATTACAGGTGATTGGTGAATTGTGGGACTCAAGTGAAGGGCACACTACTTTTCGGCTGTCACCTCTGCATTAAATTAGGTCTGTCTCCAAGGTGAGTGTTAGGTGGTGTTGGAGTGGAGTTGGAAAACAAGGATTTGGGATCTTAAATAACTTCTAAATAGGTGTCTAAAAATATCTTGATTGTGTCAAGATACCAAGTTGTGAAGAAGTTAGAGTGGAAAATTAAAGTTGAGAAGGCTACAAGAAAATTGGTGTGCAGGTCTAGTTTGCTATGGTATGGTTGAAAAGGGAACAAACCAAGAGTTGTTTCAGAGTCCTTAGGTCATATGAGGACCATCTACATGCTTGGGAGTGGTCAAGAAGTCCACTGGTGAAGAGTTCTATTTAAAAGCTAAGTTTAAGCATAGGAAATTAGCGTGCAGGTCTAGTTTGCTATGGTATGGTCGTAAAGGGAACAAACCAACAGTTGTTTCAAAGTCCTTAGGTCATATGAGGACCATCTACATGGTTGGGAGTGGTCAGGAAGTCCACTGGTGAATATTTCTAACTAAAGGCTAGGTTTAGGCCTAGGAAATTGGTGTGCAGGTTTAGTTTGCTATGGTATGGTTGTAAAGGAAAAAAAACAAGAATTTTTTCAAAGTCCTTAAGTCATATGAGGACCATCTACATGCTTGGGAGTGGTCAGGAATTCCACTGGTGAAGAGTTCTAACTAAAGGCTAGGTTGAGGCTTAGGAAATTGGTGTGCAGATCTAGTTTGCTATGGGATGATTGTAAAGAGAACAAACCAAGAATTTTTTCAGAGTCCTTAGGTCATATGAGGACCATTTGGATGCTTGGGAGTGGTCAGGAAGTCCACTGGTGAAGAGTTCTAACTAAAGGCCAGGTTTAGGCCTAGGAAATTGGTGTGCAGGTCTAGTTTGGGATGGGATGATTCTAAAGGAAATAAACCAAGAGTTGTTTCAGAGTCCTTAGATCATATGAGGACCATCTACATATTTGGAAGTGGTCAGGAAATCCACTGGTGAAGAGTTCTAACTAAACGCTAGGTTTAGGCCTAGGAAATTGGCGTGCAGATCTAGTTTGCTATGGGATGATTGTAAAGGGAATGAACCAAGAGTTGTTTCAGAGTCCTTAGGTCATATGAGGACCATCTGGATGCTTGGGAGTGGTTAGGAAGTCTGCTGGTGAAGAGTTCTAACTAAAGGCCAGGTTTAGGCGTAGGAAATTGGCGTGCAGTTCTAGTTTGCTATGGTATGGTTGTAAAAGAAACAAACCAAGACTTGTTTCAGATTCTTTAGGTCATATGAGGACCATCTACATGCTTGGGAGTGTTTAGGAAGTCCACTAGTGAAGATTTCTAACTAAAGGCTAGGTTTAGGCCTAGGAAATTGGCGTGCAGGTCTAGTTTGCTATGTTATGGTTGTAAAAGGAACAAAATAAGAGTTTTTTCAGAGTCCTTAGGTCATATGAGGACCATCTACATGCTTTAGAGTGGTCAGGAAGTCCATTGGTAAAGACTTCTAACTAAAGGCTAGGTTTAGGCCTAGTGTCCCTAAAGCCAAAACGGTATTGAAGTTTGATTGTTTTGGGTTTGGAACAGAATTGTGGGTGATATAATAATATCATAACATCATTTTTAATCTATATTGAATGATTATATAATCTATTTTGCTTCAAATTTGGAAAGTTGCTGTAGGTGGTCATTTTGGTGCATTGAAATAACTCTATTTTGGTCTTTTTGATGATATAATGGGCCATTCAATGAATTTAAATAATATTTTTCATTGAATGGACCCTATGTAACATATGTATGATGTTACTAACCATTTGGATGCAGGATAAGTTGTTTTAGTGTGTGTACACCATGATGAAGAGTGGGAAAATGATACAAAATTGATGCCACAAGTGTAGCAACAAAGGATCCGCCTTAACAAGGGTATAATTTTATTTGAAATAGTAGAAATATATGTCAAATGAAAGTTTAATCCATAAGGAGGAGTTCTGGAAATGAGTTTTGAGTTGTTTTTAATAAGGCCCTAGTTTTGAAGGCCTAGAGGGAGCAATTTGGGGCTTTTGGGTATAGAAAGCCTATAGGATCCAATTGACTTCAAATTTCTCTAATTGGGACCATATTAGCACTCTGTGAAAAGTGGCAAGGTTGGGTGTTAAGTTTTTAATAGGGTTCCTTTGTAAAAGTGACCTATTACGTCTAGGAAGGAAAGTGGAGCAGCAGTTTTTGGGGGTTGTGTTCCAAATTAACCCTACCTAATTCTGAGATATGTTTTGTAAAACCATAAAAGGTATCTGAATATGTAATTTATTTTGGAAGTGTTTTGGGAAAACTAATAGTTATTTGTGAAAAACTCACTGGTTAAGACTATAAGGATAGAGAGCCTAGAGTGTGGATTGAGGGTAAGATCTTGGAGTAGGACTTCAAGACCAACTTGAACATTGTTAGATTCATATTTTAAGCCATATTGAATCCCTATAATAGTAAGGTAGTTGGGAGAAGTCAGATTGATAGGTTAGTGGCATATTGGCACTTGGGGCCACTTGGGTAAGGAACACCTTTGAGGAAACCAAGAAAACTTTATTTATAAAATAACCCCAATCTAACCTGCCTATTTGCATCAAATTTTCAACCAAGCTATAAACAAATTTTTGAAGCATTAGTATCTGGATTTGTTAGAATTTCTTTAAAAAATTATCATTGCAAGAACAAGAGCCACTTAGGCTTCTTACATATTATATTTATACATTTATGCATTCATTTCATTACTTTTGTTATTATTACAGTTAAGGAATTGACTTTTATTGAGGACAGTGACTGGCATTTGTAGCACAGTTAGCAAGTTAAACATACAAGCATAACTATAAGGCATGGGAAATTTACAAAGCAAAGACATGAACATAAGCATAATTTAGTATACATCAATACACCAAACACATGAATTGCATACCTAAAACATAAAAAATATATATTCGTAGGGCATGAAGTCAAATATATATGTCCAATAATGTCATACATTGAATATATTCAGTAAAATTGGCTTCCTCAAAGCCAAATGGATGTACAACATATCACTGATACAATATACAAAAAATATGTCCACTAATGCCATATAGGCATACAATCCATATCCCTAATCTAGTCCTTTCCCGCTAGGGGAAGAAAACAAATCCTGAGCTTTCTTCAATCATCGTGTCGATGGAGATGCAGTGGATGCCATAGTCTTCTGAGTGCGCTCACTCGTCCTCCTATCTAGACTCTTCTGTAGCTCGACCTGATAAAAAATAAAATTAGATAGAGATAACTAATATACATCAAAATTGAATTATACAATGACATAAAATTGAATATTGGCTTACCGCTAGCAGATAGTCACTATGTTCATCCACCAAAGGCACATGCTGGCGATCTGGAGTCATAAGTCCCTACAACAATGATCAAAATAATAATTAAAATACATACATAGATATCATTATAAAATTCAATACAAACTATTAAAATAACAATTAAAGTTAAGTGATCTCTTTCATACCTCAGGCAGTGCTTCAGAACTAGCTACTGCTACAGCTACTCCGCGATCCAAAGTATCATGGACAGAAGGAGGAGTCTCTGATGTCAAAAGCTGAAAATGAAACAAAAAAATTAAATTATGTAGTTATCAAGATTACATATATTTTTTACAACCCTACTAATGAGTAAATGATACCTCTGTGAAGGTTCCACCGCGTCCTCCGGTGTGTGGCGGCGAAGTGTAAAAGGGGACATTAGGATCATTGCCACTTCCACCACCACCATCACTGTCACTGACACTCTTGCCCTGAATTTTCATCATAAACAATAGATACTACAAATTAAATAGTTATTCTTTTATAAATGAAATATGATCAAAGCAATTTCATGAACTTGGAAATATTTACCTGTGTGTCAATGCCAAATGTCGTATTTAGAAAGCTATTGGTCATAAATCCAGGATCATCTTCCTCTCTCTCGCTAGTACCATATGTGCGCAAGCATCCACATGACCGACAAATATGGCCCCTCGAGGATTGACCATGGTCACCCTCAACTAAAGGAGTGGCACACTGAATGAGAGTCTGTGTCAGAGCACTAATTGTGCCTAGTGTGTCTGTCTCTACATGTTCCTTCATAGTAGAAGGAATACTAACATGATCTGCCCGTGGCTTGCCAATAATAGGCCTAGGTGCATTAGGGTCATGATGTGCCCCTTCTCGATCAAATGATGACCCCCCTCCTCTACCCTGAGAATCTAGAATGTCAAAATAATTTGGCACCTCTTTGAATACAAACTCACAATAGAGTTTCCTCAAGAAATATATAGGAACTTCATGATTGTTACAAGGAGGTGCATCAAAGACCATCCACCATCTATCCCAAAAATTGTTTTTAATGTCTTCATTTGTGCACCAATGAATTGGGAACCTCTTTGTTGTAGTTCTAAGAGTATTTGCGTCCCCTGGTTTTTTAAATAGCAAACAAATGTCATCTTTTGTGATTTTTTTCTTCTTTATGTCGGCATAAGATAATTTATTTGCATAATATCTTTTTTGTTCTTCTCTTTTATCCTGCCATATATTAAGTTGCCCACTAACCGCGCTTACGTGGGTCAAGATTGTTTCTAATGATTTTGCAAGACTTTCCTGTCCTGGATTTGTACCTCTAGAATCTTTTAACCTACTAATTAAAGATTCTAATTCTTTTTGCCCTTTTTCAATTTAGTTCATCAAATTTTCTTGGGTTCCAGGAGGAGGTTTCTCAATTGTTGGAGGAGGCAATTCAGGTTCATTTTGTTCTTCATGAGGAGATGGATGGTTTGGAGGAGTGTTTGGTGGAGGATTTGGTGGAGGGAGATTATTTCTTCCTGAAAATTAAAAAAATTACATTTTAAAATCTTCACTATACAAAGAATTTAAACAAAAATAAATTAAAGCAAAATAAATTGCAAAAAAACTGAAATTTTAAAACAAATAAGAGGCATAAGTTGTAGAAACACTTACCTCTTCTTCTCAATCGACTTCGTTGACGCGGTGGAGCCATTTGATCAATGGATGAACGAAAATAATAGCAGCAGGTGGAAGGCGTGCGCACTTTGGGAGGTTTTCTTCACTGCACACGCGGGTTTGAGAAAGCAAAATGAGTTTTGGGCTTTCTCAAACCCGCATTTGCCATTTATATTGGCTTTTTCAAAGCACGTGCGCGCTATAGCGCGCATGCGCTTTGTTTTGGATTGCCCAAGCCTAAGGCTCAGGCAACCCAAGCCATAGGGCGTGCGCGCTATAGCGCGCATGTGCTTTAGTGCGTACGCACTATGTGTGATGGGGGGCCAAAAAGAAAAGTGGCATCTTTTTGGTCCCCCATCTTTGTGCATATACCCCAGATGGTAAAGATTCCACAAGATAAAATGTTCACCATGAACAAGATCATATCTGATTAAAAATTTCCAAGGTTCCTACCCATCTAGAGCACATAAGATCCATTTGGCATTAAGGGTAATGCCTTGAGTTCTGAGGTCTTTGAAACCAAGGCCACCAAGATTTTTATCAATATGATACTAGTCCCACTTAACAAGATGAATTTTTCTATTAACTTTACCATTAGACTAGAGAAATTTCCTAATAGCCTTTTGGATCTCTAAGATTTGATAACTATTAAACATCTTGGAAGAGGAGTAGTAAATATTATACCAGGAGAGGATTTTTTGATAGACTTGTACTCTTCCAGCCAGAGAAAAAAAATGGTGATGCCATTTATTCATCTTTTTATCAATTTTCTCCTTAACCCAAAGCCACATATCCTTGAGAGAGGGATTAATAGAAAAGGAAATACCAGGATAGAAGACAATTTTGTGGGGACCACCCCACTGGAAACCATACTGGTTAAGCTAATATGGGGGTGTTCCTTCAAGCCCAAAAAGATGGATTTGGATTGGGAGATATGAGCACTAGATATCGAACCAAAAATTTGGATCTTTTTATGCAGATCTTCAAAATTTTGAGTAGTGAGTTCAATAAAGAGAGCAATATCATCATAAAATTGGGCATTGATTAAGTCAGAGTCATCTGGGAGGTTAATCCCATTAACTTTGGGGGAGAGAGTATTATCTCTTATAAGATAAGAGAGGGCATCTGAGAAAATCACAAAGAGAGAAGGGGCTAAAGGGAAGCCTTGGATAATGGATCTGCCGAGGGGAAAAGGGGTAGAAAGAGAGCCATTGACATCAACCTGAGAAGAGGCATCTTTAAGAAGAACTTTAACAGTTTTACAAAATTCAACAGGGAAACCAAAAGCAACCAACATCATTAAAATGAAATCACATTCAACTCTATCATAAGATTTTTCAAAATCAAGTAAAAACATAACAATATCTTGGTCAGAGGTTTTAGCCCATTCCATAGCTTCCTAACTAGTGATAAGTTTCTCAAGAATGTATCTTCCTTTTATAAAACCAGTTTGAGTAGAACACATAAATTTGGGCAAGATTTTATTTCTCAAGAATGTATCTTCCTTTTATAAAACTGATTTGAGTAGAACAAATAAATTTGGGCAAGATTTTAGCAAAGATTTTCTAAGAGACATTGAGAAGTGTAATTGGCCTACAGTTCTTAATCAGAGCTTTATCCCCTTCCTTGGGAATCATTTTAGTTATCCCATTATTGATGGAGTTACCAAGGGATCCAGTGGTAATAGGCTCAAAGTATATTTCCAAAAGATCTTGACTAACCCAGCTAAGGTTAGCTTTATAGAACTCCACTAGAAGGCCATCAAGGCCCGGTGCTTTATCATCCTTAAGGGACATGATTTCCCTCTCAACTTCCCCAAAAAAGATGTCTTGGATGAGGAGAGAGGAATCCTCCTTTGAGATCCTACTGGGGATAATGTATTTGTATTTGTCTCTCATGACTTTGGCCTCCTCATAGTCTTCTGAGGAAAAGAGATTTTTGATCTCCACAAGGTAGTGGGCTTACATTGTACCTATTTTCATCTTTGTGCACTATATATTTATTTGTGAAACCATCATGAATAGTTCTCCTAAGGTGCTTCCATGGCCTTCCAAGTATTATGTGCTCGCAAGTCATTGACATAACATCATAAAGTTTTTTTATTAATAATGAGAAACATTTTAACAAATCAGCTCATTAGGAGTACAGAGAGAAAAGAGCTGAGAAGAGAAAACCTCTGGTATTGCCCCAAAAAATAGAAGAGAAAAGTTGTCATTAAATCTTACAAACTTCCCATTATACATACAGGGTAATGCATGAGCAATTTATAGTCCACCCAATTTATAGTGCTATATAAATATACATATTATATGTACATGTATTCAAATAGATTTGACATTATAATATTTTGTATCTCCATTTAGTCCAATGAACCAATTGGATCTGCCCTACCCTTTATTATCTCAAGAATTGCCTTGTGGTCTGACTCACGAACCTTCCAAAGAGTTTTATTGTGTGGTCTTCCCCCATATCTGATCAAGTGGACATTTGATGCAATGACGAGGTTTGAATAATGAAAAATCATTCTGTGTGTCTCTTGATCCTTGAACAACCACAACCCAGGGTTCTTCATACTATATTGCCTAAGCCATGTACCAGTTACAACCACTGCTTGAATATAGGGTATTCTAATTCTTCACCATTGATAACCAAGTGATCCAATTTATTTTTTTCCTCAACACAATGACACAAATAATAATATGTCCCTTCTTCATTGTCTTCAGGTGCAATAACAACCAAAACATGGCCTGTAATGATATAAACATAATGAAGAGATTAATTTACTGAATATTTATGATAAAGTACTAAATTTGAGATTCTTTGTATGTGGAAAATTTACCTGGTTGTACTAGATCAGATAAGCGATCAAAGTCGATGGATGATTCCATTTCTGTCAGTTTTAGTGATTCATGGGGACAATAGGAGTCAAGTGGGCTCAAAATGTGTGTATACCATTTGTCAACCCATTCCTTTGACTCACACCCATCCCAATCTTCATCTGCACATGATGAACAAAAGCACGCCATATTTCATGTGTGAATACTCGATGAACCTGCATTACAAATTTTAAAAGAGTGCAGCTCACTTGATCACATCAGTGTAAAACAATCCTCATATGGTGCAATGTTAGTTTCATCCATCAACCAAAAACATCTATGAATTGTAGACTCATCTTCATTACCTGGACCCATTGTAGCATCACACCACTGGACAATACATCTCGCATCTGACAATGTTGCTCTCTTTGTACTTTAATTCTTCATGTTCTAAGGCTCTTTTAATACATGCACTTGCACCATCGTGCTCTCCCTTTCCATGATCGGCCTCTATGAAATTCCACATATATTAAATTCTAGTGATCTTATGCATCTTGCACAACCAATAAAATATTTGAGAATTCTTGATTTGTGATGCACAATTATCTGACCATATGATGTGTCAATGATATGATATGCCCCTATTATCCAAATCACCATAAAATAGTTGAAAGAAACCATATACAAACTCTGTAGAATGCGAGCGATCATAGCTGATGTAAAAATGATACTCCCTCAACATCTTCCTGTTCTCCTTTGTACTATCAGGTGAATGCATGAATGCTATATGAATAAATATAGAAACCTGTTGAGAACTATAATACTTTGCTTGCACCTCATTCTGTGGTTGTAGTGTGTAGTTCTCTGCAAAGTCTACAATTGAAACAATGGTATCAAGTGAGAATGTTTCCTTGCACAACTTGAGTTGCATATCCAACCATCACCCTCTATGTGTATGACTTGCATACTCATAAATAATTTTTTCACAAAAAATGTCCATGAACTGATACACTAGAATATTTTCAATTACTAAATCATAGCTTTTAGCCTCTTTTTCATCTTTTAGATTGTATATCACGGTCTTATATTTTCCAAATTCTACTATTTCATTACTGATTGCATGTGTACTCTCTATATGTTGACAAATTGGCAAATGTTGCAAACCTCAATAATCTATGCATGTACCATTCAAGTATGAGAGCTTGTAAATTTTTTGACCATCCACTATTTCACATAAAATGGTAGATATTAATTCACTTGAAGATCTAGGTGGGTCATTTATGTTACAATCCTGCACAACATTGTTAGAGTGCAAATCTACACATATATTCCTATAAACATCAAAATGGTTAGAAAATTCAATATGTACCCTACAACAACAAGTTGTGCATGTGTGATTTTAATTTGATGATACATATGTATAAATTTTGCAAAGAATTGTGTCTAAGTTGCATACAATTTTTTTTTGAATGTGGAACATAGATTCAACTACCAATCCTCCTTCTTACAACATCTCTCTGATTAGGAGATACCCGTGTGTTATTCTTCCAAAATTCTTCAATCAAGGATTTCAAAGCTTCAACAATTTCTTTATCTTTTCACGGTGGTTTACCAAAAAATGGCCATAACTCATTGCTATTTGGATCTTCCACTCTTTGACACCTTCCCATGGATCTCATTAGAGACTTTCTACTTATTTTCAATTCTTTTCTTGTCTTTCTAATGAGTCAATTTTTTTTCATTTGAGTGCTTACTATTGTTGATGTAGGTACACATCATGTGACCTTACTATCTTTTGTGTGTGATGTAGAACCCACACTCTCATATGTAGTCATTAGATTTTGTACAATATATTTTTCACTTGACTCATCCATTGTTCTTAGCCCAAGAATCTTCATGATGCGCCTAAATTTTAGATTTTTCATCATTTCAAAATATAGTTGACATCTTCCTGTCAAGTTTAAATTCTTAAAAAATGATCTCTAGATACGATTAAAGCATTTCTTTGACAAGTACGCTTGGGAATCTTGTCAGGCATTGCTTGCAAAATATTAGTATCAATATCAATCAAATATTTTGGCTTTCTATAAAAAATTCTAGGAGCATCAATAACATTATGTGTAAATTGCGTACCATCTTGAGTGCCTTCAACATAACACGATGTTGTGCCTACACCTTGGGATGTAGATAATGGTGTGCCTTCAACATGATACAATTGTGTACCTCCACCTTGGGATGTAGACAATGGTGTGCCTTCAACATGATACAAGGGGGTGTGTACACCTTGGGATGTAGACAATGGTGTTCCTTCAACATGATACAAGGGTGTGCCTTCCACATGATGCAATGGTGTGCCTCCAACATTGGATGATGGTGTCTCTTCAACTTGGGAACTCATAGATGATGTTCCCTCATCTTCATAATTCAATTTTCTTGTTGCATGCAAGTTTCTCATTCATTGTGTTTTTGTTTCCAATTCAAATTCTCTCTTACTTTCTATAGATGTTTCATGTTCTTCATCCAAAGAAAAATCTTCTTCTACGGTATGCAATTTTTTGTGTTCACGAAGTTGTCTCATTCTTTCCCTTTTCTTCTCTTTGTCCCTTTCATACTCTTCCGGTGTTAGAGTCTTTGCTAGTAACCTCAGCATGATGATGATTTCTACATATGAATTCATTACAATTTTAAAATTATAATATCAATCTATTACAATAAGTCAAGTTATAATATCAATCTATTAAAATAAGTCAAATTATAATATAAATCTCTTATAGTATGACAAATTATAATATAAATTTATTACAATTATACAATTATGTATTGAACACGTCTATATCATACCAATTATAAACAAAAAGACTCTTTATTCATATTTCACATGTAAAAAATTAAAAAATTTACTTCAATCGATAAATTTTGGTGAAGAATGATTGACTTTCACAATTCGATGTTAATTTTTAAACAAAAAGGTGGTGCAAATTGATATAATATGATTCTTTTTCACCTTGAACACCATGAAAAGAGAATATTTGTTAGAAAAAATGTAGAAATTAGATAGTATATAGAAAATGTGGGCCTCTTTCACGAGTTCTCTAATGGATAATACCATTTATTTTAGTCTTGCATAGCGCATACGCGATATGAAAGAAACACAAAAGTGGTAAAGGGAGAGAGGGGATGACAAGAGGAGAGAGGGGATGAGAGAGAGAGAGAGAGAGAGAGAGATTGGGAAAGATAGAGGGAGAAATTGGGAAAGATAGAGGGAGATGGTAGGAAGGTGGGAGAGAGCATGGGAGAGAGACTGAGAGAGGGTGATGAGAGAGAGAGAGAGAGAGAGAGAGAGAGAGAGAGAGCCCCATACATATGATTTAGTTTAGGATGTTTCCTTTCAGTGTAATAAGGAGATAGGTCCTTGAGACTGTTAGGAATAAGGTGTCTCAACCTTGGATAATTCCTATTCTTATTATTTGTTTTGTAAATGTATTTTTTGCAAATAATGTAATTAAGTGTGAGTGTACATGTCTAGTTGGCATGTTGATGTGTCACTCCACTTGATGTGTCGGCATCTTGTGCGTAAGGAGATTATGACTGAAATGGTCATGACGGATTCCTATGACAAGTAAGAACTATTTAAGGAATGTGCTATGACAGGTGTAAGAGCATCTTATGACTTGGGCCTATTTGGGTGCCCAAGAAGAAGTGGTTGGTGTGTGTAAGAGAATATGCCAAAAATAGGTTGGTATGACAGATTCTCTTACACTTCTCTTGTGACCGTTATTTTTGGCGGATTCTATGACAAGCTGTCATAGTCTATTCTAGGGATGGACACCTATTCTTGGGATTGCATGTAACAACTGTGTACATGTGGCTTTGTGCATGGATCTTGGTGGTTGTGCCTATTTTTGGGTCCAGAGGAGTCTATATATATGATGCTGCTCCTATGGGAGAGATATAACAGAAATTTAAGTCTTGTTGGCTTTGTCTCTCGTCTCCTGAAAGAACTTACATTGCAAGTGTGTTGTAATCTTTGTGTTGAAGATAATACATTGTGCAGGTTTTGGAGTACTGGGGTTTTTTACCGAAAGGTTTTCCCCAGGGTTTATCATTGTGTCATTCTCTATTTTTCTGTATGTATGGTATGTGGTTGCAATATCTTTGTTAAAGTAGTTAACGAATCTAAAATTGTAAGGATTTATAAGAATTTGCACAATACTCTCCTATAGAGATTAGCGTAGGAAGCTGTTTCTGCACTCGAGTTTCCTTACAAAGACCATCTTCATGTGTTTTGGTCCATCTTGTGTGGTCAAGGGTCTCAAAGGTGCATCCATAAATCTTTAATTCCCTTAGTCCATTCAGGACCTGGAGTTAGTAAAGTTGTTGGGTGAGTTAGGTGTTTTAGAAGTTTTGTGTTGTTCCAAGTGTTTTTGGATCATATTGGTCATATTTCATCATGTTTAGGTGATAGGTATTAGATACAAGTTATTTTTCTTCAAGATATAGCAAGATGTAAAAGTTGCTACAAATGCAAACACAATATTGTTGAGAAAATTTTCCAAAAGTTGCTCAGGAAGTTCAAAATTGGTTTCCAACGGTACCAACTATCCAAGGATCAGTTAGATCACTTAGATGAATGTATTTGAAATTTTTCTAAACTTTTTTCCAAAGGAGGTAGGAATGTGATGCAGTCAAGTATGGAGGATCCAATTAAGGACTGTCTGACCTTGTAACCAAACACCAACGTAGCAGAATAACACAACACCAAACAAGATCTAAAAGAAACATATATCTTTATTCATCAACTAATTGATTACATGCAATGTGTTAGGCTATAAGGCCTTCCTGATTACGGCCAATTATAAAGCAAGAAACAGTTCTACAAGATCACGCAGGATCCAACACTTCTCTTAGCTAGCCTAGGTCTGCAACATGACATGACACTGGTAGGCACTCCAAGAAAGATCTAAACTTGTACCCGGAGGTCACCAAGCAATCTTCTACTACCTAAGCTCGCAAGCCACTCACTCTGCTAGATCTAATCTAACTCTAGATCTCTGCTTCTCAACAACTCATGCTTTCATAGATCTACTGCCATCTCCCTACTCCTAAACAACTACCCAAACATCCTCTTACATACTAATTTCCAGCCACAAGTCAGCTTTACAAACAATTAAATCCCAAAAGCTGACCGGCTTCCAAAATATATAAATATTAAATGCCAAACATCAGTCGGCTCACAAATAACTTCACAAATATTTGATTCACCAAGTTGGCCTCCAGATCCACATAGAAGAAGGCAACATGCTAGATCTAGGTCTCCACACATCCAATGGTCAATCTGTTACTCGAGGAACATGACCCAGATTAAATGCACCAGTCGACCAAGTTGAATCTCCAAGAACAATCGTTGGTAAGTGAAACTACTGAGCGCCAATAAATATACCAAGAAACCATACCAACTAAGCTCCTCAAGCATTACTGAGCACTAGAAATGTCGAGGCTCCTTCAATAACCAAGCTCCCTTCAGCAGTCGAGTCCTCCAGTGACCGAGCCACTTCAGCGACCGAGCAACAGGCATGAACACTGAGACTCTGTCGGTAATCGAGCACCAAGCAACAAAACACCAAGTCACCGAGTGACCAACATCCACTGAGATCCACCAAACCTTCCAACTGAGAATCACCATCAAGACTAAGAAACTCCAGTCTTCTACTGAAATCACCAGCCAAGTAACCAAACCCACCAGATAGTTACTAAGACTGCCATAATATTCAAACACCGAGCAATAAGCTAGGATGCCACTGCATCAGACTCCCAGGGTACAAATAAAACTGTGTCCCACACTTTCTCACCAAAGGGAATATCTGAAAACCACCAAATCCACTTCATCTTCACCAAAGGTTTCCACTCCATTATAGGAAAGAGAACCAATCTGCAACTCAACTAATTAGCATGTCCAACATCCAGAACAAACCAAGCCTTCTACCCATCACCAAGGATCAAGGAAGAATTCCATCTTAGAATCTCATCACAAGACTTATCATTGTCAACCAGCGAATCCAGTCCGCAATCAACAAACAACCTCTGTATCACAATACTGAACAAAAGCAATTCGACAACACCATCACAAAGATGTTCAACAACAGGTAACTCCTCATCAATAGCAGCTTGATTAAACACAACCAGATGCTCTGCAATTTCCATGTCAGGTACAACTAACTGAACATGAAAACCAATCTTCCCACCAACTCCAACAAGGTCAACAACATCATCGGTAAGCATAGGTAACTTAGCAACAACCACAAGTTGCTCTGCAGGTTTCATGGTAGAATCCACCAACTGACCATCAAAACCAATCTCACATACCTCTTTAACCTTCGAACTCTCATCATAATTCTTACTAAGATGTCTTCTCTCATGAACCAATCTACAAACCAGCCAAACAACTTTCCTCTGGATCGACATGCTCCAACTCCGGTAAGCTCTACAAAGCTCAACAACACTTTCCTTCGCAAGGTTCTTAACTCGGCTCAAAAAATCCACTTCCAATTGAGAAAACCTCTCAGAAATCTTCATCTCCACCACATCACGGAGATATGCAATCACACCAAGGTTTAATCCTCTCAGAAACATCTCCAAAGATATTAAAAAACCCTCTGCAACAAACCCAACACCGACCACCTTTTGACAATCTCCAAGTTGTATGCAAGTCAGATCGCAACCTGCCACCTTGCATGAACAACTAGGGCATGATTTCACAAGTTTAGTACCATAGATCTGCAACTCAGATTGCACACAATCTCTTGTCCAACAAGATCAACTTCACAAGATCCGCCTTGCTAGGTCAACCTTCTACTTCCAACAAGATCAACTCTCGCTTTGATACCACCTAATGCAGTCAAGTATGGAGGATCCAATTAAGGATTGTCTGACCTTGCAGCTAAACACAAACACAACAGAATAACACAACACCAAACAAGATCTAAAAGAAATTGATATCTTTATTCATCAACTAATTGATTACATGCAATGTGGCGAGCTGTAAGGCCTTCCCGGTTACGGCCAATTACAAAGCAAGAAATAGTTCTACAAGATCAGGTAGGATCCAACACTTCTCTCAGCTAGGCCAAGTCTGCAACACAATAGGACACTAGTAGGCACTCCAAGAAAGATCTGAACTTGTACCTGTAGGTCACCAAGAAATCTTCTGCTACCTAAGCTCGCAAGCCACTAACTCTGCTAGATCTAATCTAACTCTAGATTTCTACTTCTAAACAACTCATGCTTTCACAAATCCACTACCATCTGCCTACTCCTAAACAACTACCCAAACATCCTCTTAAATACTAATTTCTAGCCACAAGTTGGCTTTATAAACAATTAAATCCCAAAAGCCAGTCGGCTTCCAAAAGATACAAATATTAAATGCCAAACATCAGTCAGCTCACAAATAACTTCACAAATATTTGATTCACTAAGTCGGCCTCTAGATCCACATAGAAGAATGCAATAGTACGCCAGATCTAGGTCCCCACATGTCCAATGGTCAATCCATAACTTGAGGAATGCGACCCAGATTAAATGCAATAGTCGGCCAAGCTGAATCTCCAAGAACAACCATTGGTAAGCCAAACTACCGAGTGCTAGGAAAAATACTGAGCAACCATACCAACTGAGCTCCTCAAGAATTACCGAGCACCAAAAATGCCGAGTCTCCTTCAATGACCAAGGTCCCTTCAACGACCGAGCCACTTCAGCAACTGAGCAACAGGCATGAACACCGAGACTTTGTCGATAACCAAGCACCGAGCAACAAAACACCAAGTCGTCGAGTGACCAACATCCACCAAGATCCACCAGACCTTCCAACTGAGAATCACCATCAAGATCGAGAAACTCTAGTCTTCTACCGAAATCACCAGCCAAGTAACCGAACTCCACCAGACAGTTATTGAGACTACAAGAATTTGCAGACACCGAGCAATAAGCCAGGATGCCATTGCATCAGAATGATTCAAAAAATCTTGATGATTTTTTGAAGGAATAAAGTGGATTTTCTAGGTATTTCTTTGTTGTACGGACTTTGATAAATCCAATCCTAAATTGATTAATTAGGTCTGTGAGACTTTGTGAAGGTTTAGGGGTGCTGGAGTGGAGTTGGTACATAAAATTTGATTGAAGAAACACGTGATCAACTTGTATAAGTAATAATCCACCAAGGAAACTTCTTGCAGTGCACTCTGCATCAGAGAGAGAGAGAGAGAGGATAAGAAGGGGAAATGTAGAGGGTAGAGAGGTGGGAGAGAGCGTAAGTGTGTATATGTGTGTCTCTCTCCCTCTCCCATTTTCACCTCTCTCTCTCTCTCTCTCACACACACACACACCTTATCACTCTCTCTCTTCCTCTCTCACCCTCACCACCTTTTGACTCTTTCTCTCTCACTCAAGCCTTTTTCGGATGTTACATAGCGTGTATGCACTATAGCGCATACGTGCTTTGTAATACATTGCAATCCACCAATCCTAAGGCTTGGATTTTTCTTGGAGATCCAACCCAAAGGCTTAGAGGATTCAAATAGGCCTGAGACGTGTTTTCTAGCAGACATACAAAAAATTCACATCTTTTTTTGTGTGCTCCTCGTCAGGTTTACTCTTGGTTCAATAACATGAAAATAAGATGACATGATATTGTAGATCTCTATGTTAGCTATCTAACTATATAATTTATTTTGAATTTTGATTATGTTAAGCTTTTCATCTCTAATTTCTTTTGTATGTTTGTCTGATTTTTGTCAAAAAACCAACTTGTAGTATTTTGGGCATAGATTTTGGTTGTTTCATCGAATTTTACAACATGTTACTTTTTTAGAAACTAGACTCCATTATACACACTTTAAAAAAAATAAAGTTTGATTTTTGATTAGTTTTCAATGATTTCTAGGGGGGGCACACAAAAATTTCATGTTTTCAGGATGTGTGTACTTTGGAAATTCATAAAAAAAATATATTCATCAAAAAATTAGCAGAAAAATCTAGGATAAACTACGTGGTCTTAGCTAACTTCTCACTGGAGTGATTAAAAAAATTCAAAACAAAAGTTAACATTTTATGGGGAGCACACCAGACGCTATGTTATGTTTTTTCATAAAAAATAAGACCACTTTTTGTGCTCCCCTTTTTTGAGGGCCTTAATCTGCACCATTTTAAAAATAAATTAGTAGTTTAGAAACTATATTCAAAGTATTAAAACTCTTGTTCTTGTCATATCTTAAAATTTTGAGTCTAACTATCTTCAATTTCTCGTTGAAGTTCAAAGTTTGCTGATTTGAGAAAAAAAGTGGCATCTTATACCCTTTTTGGCCCCCATCTTTGTACACTTACCCTATATATATGTGTATATGTGAGATGTATATATACATACACATATACATCTATATGACATGTATACATGTATATATGTACATACACATACATATATATGACATGTATTCATTCATATATATATATGTGTGTGTGTGTGTGTACATATATATGTATATACACATATATACATATATATGTGTACATATACATGTATATATGTGTACATGTATACATGTATATATGTGTACATATATATATATATATACATGTATATATACATGTGTATATATATGTACACACACACACACATATGTGTGTACATATATATACACATATATACATGTATATACACACATATACATCCATACACATATATATACACATATATACATGTATATAGACATATATACATATGTATATATACATATACATACATATATATATATATATATATATATATATATATATATACATATGTATATATACATATACATACATATATATATATATATATATATATATATATATATATATATATATATATATATATATATATACATATATGTATATATACATACATATATATATTTATACATATATATATGTATATACATATACATATATATATCTATATATCTATATATATGTATACATATATATACATATATACATATATATGTATACATATATACATATATATGTATATGTGTGTGTGTATACACACACACGTGTGTGTGTGTGTGTATATATATATCTTATTGTAAAATCTCACATTAATAAAATATAAATAAAATTTAAAAATAAAGAAACAACTATTAGTTAGGCTATAGAATTATAGATAACTAATGATTAAGCATTTTTATATAAATAGATATCTTAATTTATAATATTTTTAAATAAAAAAAATATAATAAAAAATAAATATTTTAAATTTATAATTTGATAGAAAATGAATAAATTAATATAGTTAAAATTATTTATGATTTTAAAAAAAAACTGTGTTGTAGAAAAAATTATGTGTACACAACTCAGTTGATGAATTACATTATTTTACTTTAAAATTTGTATAAAAATAAATATAAAATAAAATGAGTAATAAAAAATAATGTATCCTCATAAATATGATGATATTTTATTGTTTACAGATTTTTATTATAAAATTTAGATATATTATAAATATAATTTATCAAAAAGATAATAAATTTTGAGTGCCTAAAAATTAAATATTAAAAACTGTCGAGTTATTTATTTAATCCACTAGGTATTAAACAACTCAACCATACAATATGTATTTTGATAAATATTGATAATATTTTATTTTTTAAAGATTTTTTATTATAAAAATTAAATATATTTTAAATATTTATAAAATAGATTATGAATTTTGATTGACTAAAAATAAAACATTAAAACCTAACCATTTATTAATTTTTATTTATTTTAGCATGTAATAATTTATTTCTTATTAAATTACACTATAAACTATTTCATTGTGTCGCTGGAAGTGAGAATCTGCTGATATTAAAATCTCTGTAAATTGTGAGAGTAAATCTTATATACAAGTAATATAAATGTTTGAGGAAATATAGCTGTGGACATATTAGATTTAGTAGCTGCAAATACATTTTGTGAAATAGTTTCCATTAAGCCACTCAAAATGTACAGAACATATTATTTTCAGTATATATGAATGCTCAAAAATATAATTCTGTTAGTGCTTTCTGATATGCCTCGGCTCTATATTTACAGAGATAAACAGAAAGGAAAATATGAAAATATTGGAGGTGGCTCTTAAGCAGAAAAAATTCCTTCCGCAAACCCTAAGCTTAAAGGCTCTCCATGCCGAGCGGTTTCCTGAATTTCCGAAACAAATTTGAGAGAACATTCTGAAATTCCCTTTTTAAAGTGGCTGATTAGAGCTGCCGTCTGAGAACGCTGAAACATCTCTTTCCCTACATTTTCATTTGATTCCTGGAACTCGCGCTTCCTGCAATACTCTTCCGCCATTAATATTGCAAATTCCGCCATTTTTATAAGTGAACTCAGTCATACATAAAGTATACTCAAGGTTTCAATTTATAGACAGCGAACAGAAACAATGCTTCTGCCACGTGTCCCACGAAGTTCAAAATCAGGGACTCCTCAATCCAACGGTGGAAAAACTATGGATGAAGAAGCCTTGATTCTTCTAGAGGGCAGGATAATTTTGATGGGTCAAATATTTTTTCGTGTTATTTCTGTTGTGTAACTGTAAAATTCTGATTTGATGTTCACTGTTTCTGTTTGTTTCTCAATTTCTTCAATTTGGATTTTGAAAAATTATGATTGTACGTTGTGACCATGATTTTGATTAAAAAATATAATTTAAAAGAATGGTGTTATGAGAGGCTAGTTTGTGCAAATTTCTTCATCTGCTGACTCACTAGATAAGTTTATTTCTGGTTTTCCTTTATTTTCTTTGGCCTATAAAATAATTTACTCCAAAACTATGGGTTTTCGTTTCACATCGAGTAAATATTGTAGGAATTTTTTATCAAGTTCTTTCTTATTTTTTTTTTGAAATTATTGTAATTTAGCTGTTATCTTTAGCTGTATTAGATGTATCTACATCACAACTCAAAAAATCTATAATCAATAATTGAATATGCTAAGATTGAATATTTATACTTCATTAAATACATTATTTATTTTTTGTGATTTAGAGATCTCCTATATGTTTATCTATTTATTTTAAATTAATAAAATATTTGTACATGAGTATCATCTTTTACTATAAAATAAATCACATATACAAGGTTATTAGATTGATCAAGTCCAATAACAAAGTACAATAAATAAAGCAAGCTAGTGCTAAAATGAAACAACATTATGTTATGATTGCACCCACAATCACTTCATGTCATAACCCAAATTTGTCTTTCTTTAATAATGAAAAATAAATATTTAATTGTTCTTTTCATTTTTTATTTTAAATTTGACACAAAATTTTATATCAAGCTCGTGTCTCCATATATGATGAGCGGAAAGATATTTAAAAGAGGTTTCAATTTTAATGCCAATAAAAGAGACTGAATCTTTCTAAGGCATGAAGGACAAATGGAGGACCAATGGAAAAGCAGAGGGATTTTTAGTCTTTAAATTGTTTCATATCTATGAACTAGAGATTCAGGGAGATATGTATCGAGTGGCCTTCCCTAGAAGTGGGGATTCACATCTTAGCTTATTAGGAGAGCGATCTTATTTTGTTAGAGGCACCGTGAAGAGAATGAGATGTGTCGATTCAGTACCGCACCTGTGTACAATAGAATTCTATAGGCTGTTGGGATTGGAAGGTCAACGGACTTTTGTCTATTGTGCCTTGTCTTTTCAGCTGCTCAGTATGAGCTTATAAATAATTCTTTGTCTTTCATTTGTAAACATTTTGTTTTGGAGATTAATACAATTCTTCTGCTCTTAGTGTAGACGTAGCCACTATTGTGGTGAACCACGATAAATAAGTGTGTTCTGTGTATTTTGTAATTTGCTCTTGTTATTTTGTATTTCTGGTTTTATTTCCGAATTCGTTAAATCTACAATTGGTATCAGAGTGAGGTTAATCGTTGGTTGAGATTTTAGTTTAAGAATTATGGAAGATATAAGAGTTCGTAAATTTTCTGGGAAGAACTACAGGATATGGAAGATTCAAATGAAGTCTTTGTTAGTTAACAAAGAGCTTTCGCTGGCACTTGAAGGAAAAACAAAGAAACCCACAGCCATGTTGGATGAAGATTGGGGAAAGCTTGATGAGAAAGCCATGGTGACAATCTTTCTTGCATTAGGCGATAATGTGTTGTATAATGTTTTAGACAAAAATATAGCCAAAGATGTATGGGATAAATTGGCTTCAACATATGCACAAGCATCCGCTATGAACAAAGTCTTCATCATGAAGAAGTTATATAAACTTAAGATGAGGGAAGGTGAAGTCATGACAAATCATCTTAACGAATTCAACACCTTGATCAGCCAAGAAAATTCAGTTGGCATGACACAAGATGATGAGAATAAGGTTGTTCTATTGCTATGTTCTCTTCCTAATCGCTGGGATGGACTTGTGACAGCTATAAGCACTTCAACATCAACTACCAAGAAGCTAGTTTTTGATGAAGTTTCAGCCACCCTGCTCTCTGAAAATTTAAGGAGAAAGAATGATGAGTCCTCTTCCGGTAATGCTCTCACAATGGTGAGCATCAAAAATAGAGGAAGAAGCCAATATAGAGGCAGATTTAATAGCAATTAGAGGTCCTAGTCTGCAAGAAGATCGCAATCAAGAGGGAGACAAAATGATTGTTGGTTTTGTGGGAAGGCTGGGCATGTTAAGAAGGATTGTAGAAAATACAAGAAGGCACAAGAACAAGTATTGGACAGTCAAGCAAACATAACTCATGAGAAGGATCCGGGTATCCTAATTTTATCTACAAGTGATACAAAAGATGATTCATGGGTAATTGATTCAGGAGCTTCTTTTCATGCTTCCTCTCTCACAAATGCATTTACAAATTATCAAGAAGGAGAATTCGGAGAGATATATTTGGGTGATAATAAAGCATGTAAAATAATTGGGAAAGGAGATGTTGTCTTGCATCTTGAAGGTGGAGCAAAATTACTTCTCAAAGATGTTAGACATGTTCCTCAATTAAAGAGGAATCTAATTTTTGTTAGCCAATTATACACCCAAGGATTTAAAACTGAACTCACGGATACATGGAAAATAGTCAAAGGTTCATTGGCTATTGCTAAAGGAGACAAAACCGGTAGTCTCTATATTTTGAAACCTATTGATAAGGTGGGAGATGCTTTGACACTTGTGGACAACGATGTTGCACTTTGGCATCAAAGGCTAGGCCATATGAGCAAGAAAGGCCTTGAGATAATGCTGAATCGTGATCAACTACTAGGTCTCAAATTTGCAAATTTGGAATTTTGTGAGCATTGTCTTCATGGGAAACAAAAGTGGGTCAATTTCTTGAAGGATGGACATGACAAAAGGACTACACCTTTGGAGTTAGTGCATTTCGATGTCTTCGGACCTACAGAAGTAACCTCTTATGGAGGTGCACAATATTTTGTCACCTTTCTTGATGATAGCACCTGAAAGGTATGGGTTTATATGCTTTCTAGAAAATCAGTGTATTCTCTAAATTCAAAATTTTTAAAGCTCTTGTGGAAAATCAGAGTGGTAATAAAATTAAGTGTTTGAAAATGGATAATGGAGGTGAATTTTGTTCATTGGAGTTTGATAACTTTTGTGCAGATCATGGTATAAGATGAATTAAGGTTGTTCCTTATTCCCCTCAAGAAAATGGGGCAGCAAAATGGTTAAATAGAACTATTCTTGAGAAAGCACGGTGTATGCTTTCCAATGCCGGTTTGGGCAAAGAATTTTGGGCGAAAGTCTGTAATACAACAGTCTATTTAATCAATAGGACTCCTTCATCTCATCTAGAGTTTGGCATTCCAGAAGAGGAATGTCTGGGAAAAAGGATTTCGTACTCACACATCAAAGTTTTTGGGTGTGAAGCTTATGTACATGTCCCAAAAGAAAGAAGGACAAAGCTATATTTTAAATCACAAAAGGGCATATTCGTTGGCTATGGTGAAGATCAGTTTGGTTACAAAATTTGGGATCTGATTGAGAAGAAGATAATTCAGAGAAAAGATGTAGTCTTTAATGAGAAAGTATTCCCAGCTTCTAATATGGAGGAAAAATCAGAGAGTGAATTTGTTCCCTTCTCTTTTTTTTATAACAATAATAGCTCTGATAGAAATGTGCAGAATAATGCTCAGCAAAATTTTGCCTCACCAACATCAGTGTTATTTCCTATTCCTACCTCATCTTTTGAAGATAATCAGAATATCACTCCAATAAACTCAGAATCACCATGCTCTATTTTTTAATCCTTGTCAAGGGATATATATCATCCCATGTCACATGGAGTGAAAGGTTTGGATCATGATAGCCGAATTGAAATAGAACATATGCAAAATGGAATTCACGACATGTCAAACCCAATTGGAACAGACCATGTTCAAACTAATGTGTTAACTAACACAGACGACACATTCACTAATATGGATCGTGTGCTACATAAATAGAGCTGCAAAGTCATGCCAAACATAGACTCTATGCTACCTTCACACAATAGGATGGTTGCGTATGATGCTGAAAGACATGCGACACATGGAAAAACTATTCATGGTAATACTACGGTAGATTTTGCTCCTGATCTCTTCCCTCATATTTCCCCTGTGCACTCCAACATTAGACACGGTTTCATTGCTGACAGAGAGGAAGATGACACTATGCAAGCATTTAAAAACATAAGTGGTGGGTTTAACAGTAGGTCTTTGTTACCCCATTCCGCCAAACACACCTTCACAGAACTTCACCCACAACCTGCTCCTCTACATAGCCCTCTCCATCCCTATGTTGAGACGTCAGTGGTAGAGAGATCCCATGTCAGTCCTCCTAATCATGATGTTCACTCCATCAGTGATGCGCATGGTAGAATCCTTTGATGATTTGTGTGGACATACAAAGGGAGTTTTAATAGGACATGCCTGCTGTAATAGTTTGGGTATACAAAGGACATGCTCTTTTCCCAGCTCCAAGGGCAGTCCTCATGAATTACTCAATGAATCAAATACCAACATAACAGTTACTCTCAGAGATCCTTCACTTGGAGAAAATGATGATAATCAATTGAAGAGAATTCATTCTTGTGAACCAGATCATCCTGAATTGAGAAGATCCTCAAGACAAAGGAAAGTTCCTTCAAAATTCTCTAATTATCGGCTATTATTTGCTGAAGAGGTAGAGCCAGAGCTATTAATTTTTGAGCAAATTGAACTTGCAAATTTTAAAGAGGCATGTATAAGCAATGATAAGAACAATTGGTTTATTGCTATGACAGATGAAATGAGTTCGCTTGAAGCAAATGACACCTGGGATTTGGTCTCTCTTCCACCAAATCGAAAACCACTCAAGAACAAGTGGGTCTATAAATTGAAAGACGAAGGAGGAGGTAAAAAATGGTTCAAAGCTTAGTTGGTAGTAAAAGGATATGCTCAGAAACAGGGGATTGATTTCACTGAAATATTCTCTCCGGTTGTGAAGATGACATCCATCCGAACAGTATTGGGATTAGTAGCCATTTGGGATCTTGAATTGGAACAGTTAGATGTTAAGACATCATTTTTACATGAAGACATAAATGAGGAGTTGTATATGCATCAGCTTGAAGGTTTTGTGAAAAAGGGGCAGGAACATCTCTATTGCCAGCTGAAGCGTAGTTTGTATGGGCTCAAGCAAGCCCTGAGACAGTGGTATGTCAAGTTTGACTCCTTCATGCTTGAACATAATTTTATCAGATGTGAATCTGATCCATGCATTTACTACAAGACACTCATGAATGGTGAATTTGTTATTTTTCTTCTCTATGTTGATGACATGTTAGTAGCGGGAACAAGCTCTAAAATTGTTAGTGAGCTGAAAACTAAATTGGCAAGCACATTTTCCATGAAGGATTTAGGGGCAGCCAAGAAGATTCTTGGTATGACTATCACTCGGGATAGGAAGAAGAAAGTAATCACATTATCACAAAAATAATATATTGAAAAAGTAATTCAGAGATTTGGTATGGCTGATGCGCATAGTGTTTCTACTCCACTTGCTTCACATTTTTAGTTATTAGAAAATTTGTGTCCACAAACACAAGAGGAGAAGGAATATATGGAGGACATTCCTTACAAATCTGCCATTGGTAGCATTATGTATGCTATGGTTTCTACACGTCCCGACATTGCTCATGCGGTGGGAGTTGTGAGTAGATTCATGAGCAATCCCGAGAAGACTCATTGGGAGGCCGTCAAATGGATATTAAGATATCTTAAAGGCACTTCAAATTTGGTCTTATGTTTTTGTAACAATCATGAACAGTTACGGGGATTCAAGGATTCAGATCTTGCCGGAGATTTGGATAAGCATAGATCTACTACTGGTTACACATTCATGTTCGCTGGAGCTGCTATTAGTTGGGCCTCAAGGCTGCAACATTCTATTTCTCTTTCTTCCGTTGGACCTGAGTATTTGGCACTTTTTGAAGGTGCTCAGGAAATGATCTGGTTGCAGCGATTACTTGGTGAAATGAAGTATCAACAAAATAATTATATTCTTTTTAGTGACAGTCGTAGCACCATATTTATGGCTCATAATCATACCTCTTAGTGACATTCAAAACACATTGACATCCATGCTCACTTTGTTCGGCACATGGTTGAAGAGGGAAGGTTGAAGGTTGAAAAGATAGATACTAAGATCAATTTGACAGATATATTCACTAAAGTTGTAACCAAAGAGAAGTTCGAATGTGCAAGAACTTCTCTTGGACTTGTTAAGCTGAAGTAGGTCAGCATGTAGAGCAGGGGAATGCCTGATTAGCTGAATCATCCATTGACTTTCAGTGGGAGTTTGTTGGGATTGGAAGGCCAATAGACTTTTTTTCTGTTGTGCCTTGTCTTTTCAGCTGCTCAGTATGAGCTTATAAATAAGTCTTTGTCTCTCATTTGTAAACATTTTGTTTTGGAGATTAATACAGTTCTTCTACTCTCAGTGTGGATGTAGCCACTATTGTGGTGAACCATGATAAATAATTATGTTCTGTGTATTTTGTAATCTGCTCTTGTTATTCTGTATTTCTAGTTTTATTTCTAAATTTGTTAAATCTACGTAGGCATTGTTATTACATTGCTGCTTTCTCAACATGGAGAAGCATGCTGGGTATGGTAGCTATCACTTGCTCTTACCTATAGGCACAAATTGTCTCTTCTTCATGTAAAAGGAATTACAGAAGGAATTCTGCATAGAAGATAAGGGTGAGCCATTTTCTTTATTGCAAGAGTTAAAAGTCAGACATATGCCTTTCTTTTTAGTGGCTAAGGTATGTTAAAATGAACTCTAAATTTGATATGTGACCTAAAGTTCCATGTTTACATCATTCACCATAAATTTAAGTTTCCCTATTTATTGAATAAAGTAGGAAAGTCATTTTGAAATTTAATTGCTTTGGATTAATATATGCAATTGAATCATGTGGCCTCCTTGCATGGAAAATAGAATTCAATTTCACAATATCTTCTCTCAAGAGAGATTTAATTTCTCTGCATGCAGTGTGATAGAAAGTATTGAACTTTAGCATCCCTCTTGGTATGGGTAGAAAGTATGCTCACAAGAAATTTGCAGTGTATATTATGTTAGTCACATTGGCTAGTACAATACACTAGTTGATTATTATTATTATTATTATTATCAAATTTAAAGTACAGTATGTCACTAAAACATCAAACATGAAGTTTTCCTTCAAGGTCATGCTTAACCCTTTTAAGAGTTCCTTTTTTAAAATTTAACTATAAAGGGGTTCAATATTGTTATGTTAGAATACAATGTTTTCATTGGGATTATAAGGAAAAATGTATGACTCTGACTATAAATTTTAAAAGACCTTACTTAGGATGCAACTCTTCCTTCTCTAACTATTTTAATATTTGTCGAACTTAGATTTGATTTTACCTGTTGGGTGGGTGAATCTATTTGAAAAAGAAAATGTTCAAAAATTCATGGCAGGAAAACAATGTAAAAGGCATAAGTGTTAGTTATGAAGTTGATAGACAACTATATATTTTATTTGGGTGCATGGGTTGTCATATTTCTGGAACTAAATTATGACTTGAAAGTTTCTTTCTTTCTTGATTGTGTGGAAAGCTAATGTTGTGTGTTGCGAGTTTATTGATCTAAAGAAATATATGTGTAAATAGCCATTAAATACCGTTGAATTGGTCTCTTTGTATATACTTAAGTTCATGGACTATATTGAACTAATATCTTAAAAAATTCTTCATACCAACTTATTGCATGATAATGATAGAGATACATAATTGAGTAAGGTGCATAATGATTCATGGAACATCATAGTAGATTATAATTCTTTCATATAGGTTATTTCTACCCATTGTGCATGATTGAATATCATTGGGAATTGCCTTTAATATAATAGTTTGGCTGAAAGAGTAATTATTTTTCTACGTCAGATCATTTTATATGAGCTATAATTATGGGTTTGAGATATTTTATCATAGATTAATGAGGAAGATCATTTTTATTGCATGATTATACTTGAGAGTCTTGTAATAGCTTTTGAGAAGAAAAGATCAGGCAGAGTGACCGAGTAGAGAAGTGAAGGACAAAATAAAGTTATATTAGATCTGAGATCAGATCAGAGTTGGAAATAGGAGATTCGTTATCAGCATTTGAAGTGCAAACTGAAGGATTAGGTACTGATACATTCTAGCTAGTGAATCAGGGTAAATCTCTTAACAAAGTGGTCCTAACAGACCTTTGTAAATCTCCTAAAAAAGTGCTTACTTCATTGTAAGTTTAAATCCTTTAATCAAGGTAGACTGTATAAGTATGTAAGCTCTTAGTAGGGCAGACCCCTCACAAGGTAGATCACCTGAAGTGATCAAAACTTTGTAGCCCTAACATGCACACTTTATTGCTATAGTAGTGAAGATTTGTGGGTTTCATCCCCACCCCAGTTTTACCTTCAAGGGTTTCTAGGTTACCAAATATTTTGTGTTATGTGTTTATCATTTCCTTTCATTTTCATGGATATGATTAGAAGTTAGTTCTATTACAAAATTGCAGTTAATGTTTATGTGATTCATGATATAATCTATTTTTTTCAAAAGAGTACAAGTTTATATAGATTTTGATTCACCCCCCACTCTCAGTATCTTGGTTTCCCAATAGACTTCCAACAATTGGTATCGAGCTTTGTTCTCTTAGAAGAAGTCTAACCACTTGAGAGTTAAGATCTTGGAGTTGGAGGCTTATAAGTTGGGAAAGATCACAGAGAATCAAAAAATTCACATCTAGCTTGCATTGCACCAGCCTGAGACAACAAGAGAGGAATTGAAGAAATCCATAAAGAGAAGGAAAGAATTGGCAATCTAGTAGAATGCCACTCAATATCAAGGAGAAGACACTGAAGCTCTATTTGATAATGTAAATTCTAGTGAAAGTGATGTAGCAATAGAAGATCTATTGGAGAGAAACAACACATTGAATAAAGAAGTCATAAGTTTATAGAAAGAATAGGAAATTCAATCAGTAAGACTATGTGAAGTAATTGAATAGAAAAAGAAAGCTAAGGAAGAAAAGATGATGGCAGAAGAAGATAAGATACAAATGGCTACAAGACTTGATGAAAGGATATTTGATGTGCAGAAGCTCACAAATAATCAGTTGGACATGGTAAATCAACTGTTAATTGCAAATTAAGAGTTAAACAGGAAAGATGTGGAAATTGCAAATCTAAGATTAGAGAACAATCAATTGAAAAATGAGTTAAGATCTGAAAGGGAACTAATTGCGAAGATGAAAAATCCTAATGAAACTGTAAGATATTTTGAGGAAATGATGAGATCACCAAGAAGATTCAATGACACCTCTGGACTAGGCCATACCAAGCACCTATCATCTACTAAAGAAGGAGAATCATCAAAGAGTGGAGAATAGAGGAATACAAAGCCAAAGAAAAACAAACCTACATGTTATCATTGTGGAAAACCCGGACACACAAAAAACATTTATAGAAGAAAGAATGGTAAGTCCAATCCTAAGCCTAAATTCAATGGATATTGCTTTAAATGTAAAAAGTATGGACATTAGGAACATGAATGTAGGTCAAAGTCTAGCAATACACCTACTGCACCTAGATTTCAAGGACATTGTTACAATTGTCAGAAATATGGTCATAGAGCACAAGACTGCAGATCCAATGCACAATCTAAGTTGACATCCAAGAAACAAGGCAATGCACCTAGGAAAGGTAACACATTCAATTGGGATTACAATACATGGTACAATTGTCATTATTGTGGAGAATATGGTCATATTCCAGAAAATTGTATAAGGACACTCTTTAGAGGTAAATCCAAGAGTTGGATGAATGGAAGTTTGTTCTATTATAGTTGTCACAAGGTTGGTCATTTAAGAAAAGACTATAGGATTAGAGCACTAACACCTATAGATGATCAAAACAAAGATGAAAAGACTATTGATCAGATAAAGAGCTAGATGAATCAAACATGGAGAAAGAAAGAAGAATCAAGTAGTAGTGGAACCAATGAAGTTGAGATCACCCAATCTAATGGATCAGGTGATCACACTACTTCTAACTAAGAAAAGAAGGTATGTAAGGAATTGTATTTCAAATGCTATATCTAACACCAGTTCCTAACATTAGATGTGTTAAAGTCCATATCTGCATAAGTAAAGATGCATTAGGATAGTTTTAAGGCAAGAACCAAGAAAAGAGTTGATATGCACAATTGATGTTGAGCATCGATATTGATGTCTGTAGTGACCAAGTTTCATGATATACACTGAGCTCCCATAATGACCGAGATGATATATTGATTGAGCTAAGTGTGGAAGTGTGAGTAATGACCGAGTCATGGTTTTGACCGAGTGATGAAATAAGGGAATGTGTTAACTAAGCTACTATGCAAGGTTTGAGATAGCTATATATTACACTCACTAGTGTATGGAGCATTTATTGAAGACCTAATTCGACCGTTTGAATCTATACAATGAATTTTATCAGTCATTTTCATTTCACCAAGTGATTAGAGAATTTGCAGAGCAATTCAAGTTCATTTGTTGATGTTAGAAAGAAAAGAAAGGAGGTAAATAACGTTCAATTGGTTAGGAGTGATCCTTGTCTACCTCCAAAATTTCGAGCAGTACCAAAAAGTGTAGTGAAGGGAGATCTAGTGGGAGCCCTATTATCGACCCCACCAAAAGTTCTAATGATCCATGATGTTAGGGCATGCTATATGTGCAAAGTAAGTGAGAATTGGAGACTATGACCTGAGGGAGGCATATAACAAATTATGCAAAAATGGAGAGTTGAAGGTTGAGCACAAACATATTGTTGACAAAAGGCTAGTTCACGTTCTGTAGACTTCCCTCATAACTTTAAAATTGAATGGATCAAGATAATTTTAAGCGAAGTTCATGACATGCATTTGTGGTTGGAGAATGGATTGATAAAAATCACAAAGGAGATCATTCACCGAGTTACTGGATATCCTATTCTCAACGGAAAGAAGACTATATGATGTTAGAGTAAAGAAGTGATTCAAGAAAATACAATGGTAGTGTGGAACAAACGAGGTATGATAATTTCCACCATCACATATCCTGAGATTGACTTTGCAATAAGGGTGATAGCACATAAATTTTACCAGTCGAGCAGGATGGATAGTGTCCCTTGTATTGCAGTTGATCAGGCATGGAAGATAGTCAAGAAGGATCATACATATGATCTTGCTGAGTTGCAATTGAATCAATTGGCAGAGAACTTGTCAACGATCATGAAGGCAAAACAATCAATGTGTAAGTTCGGATCCCTGATGGTTTGCATATTTTTCTATATTCAAAATAATTTTCCTACTATTGGAGATGTTGTCTGGAGTCAAGATCGACCAGTGACACCACATATAAGTGATTTCATTCAACAATTAGGATAAAATTTTGATAATGTAATGGACATTTATTTTTTTGAATTCAAGAAGAAGATGAGAAAAAGGAGAAGAATCCTCGTATCATTAGTTGAGAAGTTTTATGATGATGTCTGTTTCCTTGTTGAGAATGGTTAAGGCTATTTCCCTATGAGGTAAATATTGATGAAACATCTACAGCAATCAGAACTTTACTAGCAGAAGAAGTTGACAAAAATGCTAAGATATTTGGGAAGTACGAAGAAGCCAAAACAAAGATAACTATTGGATTGAAAACTGCAACCTTGGAAACAAAATGAAAGAAGATAGTGAAGAATCTTGAGAAGATGTTGGGCCAAGGGGAAGAGCATGATGCACCACTAGAGATCCCACAAGGTCATGGTGAGGACCAATCTAGTGATTCAAAAGAAAGTGAGGATGAGGAAGTGGATGAAGGAAAGAAGGGTAATGAAATAATGGTTGCCGAGCCCACTATAAAGGAAAGCTTAAAGATGAATCCTACTCCTCCTGACATAACAAGACCAAGAACAAGGGCATCTACATCTACAACATTAGCCAAGCCACACAAGAATTTTTTTTTGAAGAAAACTAAAGGGGAAAGCTCTAGGAAAAGAAAGCCAAGTCAAACTAAGACTGAGCCGAGCCACCCTAGGAAGAAGATGAGAAGAAAATTAGTGTTGCAAAAGGATGATGAAGATGAGGAGATGACAGAAACAGATGTGTTACTTCTAAATGGACTTAAGTGTTATCATTAGTATTCATTTTTACAGTCGGTAAACATAGTAAGATAGTTCAGTTGGTTATCAATATGTAGTAGTCATCGAGTAAAGAGTTTATCGAGTACACAGGATTACCAAGCACTAGTAAACATTGAGACCAAGAGAAAACATTTACTGAGTAATCTAGAGTTTGCATAAAAGTTTGGAATGGCACACAGTTCAAGGTGAACAACTTTTTGCCAAAGAAAGAAAATGATTTACCAAGATCGAGGTGAATATTTATTACGGATGTAATCATTTAATGAATGATGATTCCTATGTAATGATGATCTAGGTTAATCATATGAACCGTTGATCTTAGGTTTTCTAAGATAATGTAAAACCCTAATTAGGTCAAATCAATTTGATATAAGTATTGTTAAGATGTCATTTTGACATGTCCCATCAAGAAGTAGTCACACTCAAGGACATCTGAAGATCAGATAGGGTTTTGACTAAAGGATTTTGACAGAAGCATTCAGTTTATTAGAATAGATATAAGGCTACCAAGCCGTTTAGAAAGATATACTCATCACATCAAGGTGATATCTTTATTGTACTTAAAGGATCTGATATCAAGAATTTGAGTTGTATTTCATTCAGATCATATATCACTGTTAATCTAACAATTATAGCAGACTTAAAATCTCCTAACAGAGTAGACTTAATCGTCCTTAGTAAAATCTCTTAACCGAGTGCACACATGTATTGTGTTGCTAAAATAATCTAACTAGGTAGATCTAGCTGATCTTATTATTACTCCTAACAGGGTAAGATCATCAGAAGTGATCAATTTTTGTTCCACCCCCACTGCACTTTTTACCTTCTAACAAAGGTTTCTACGATACCAAAATACATGTGTCATGTGTATTGAAGTTTCATGTATGTTTTATTGATTTTCTTACATACATTTACATTTCAGTTGTGTCATTGAATGTATGGTGAATGCAATCTACACAGTCGATTATTGAAGTCAATGTTTACAAGGATTAGTTTGAAAAAGTTTTAAGGGTACTGATTCACCCCTCCCCTGTTAATACATATTTCTATTTGCTTTTTTATTTTGTCTCTAATTAATCACACTAAAGAGGGCCATTTTATTATATGTTATTTTCATGCGTTCAACCAAGGTAGATTTAGAATACAATGTTAACGAAATAAAAAAATGATGTGGATCCATGGATAATAATGTTTGCTATTTAATTTTAAGCAGTGTTTTAATTATTATAATTAAATCAAATTTTTAGTCATTTTTGTTCAAATAAATCACAAATAAAAAGGGGATAGAAAAAAAAGTGGTGAAGGCATGTGTCCATTTTTTCAATAAGCATTGCTGCTTATTTCTAGCCCACCTCTTTTCTATAATTTATTTTCATTTGCTAAAAATAGCTGCAAGATGCACCGTTATGGTGAGAGAAAGTCAAAAAATGGTAATGGCACGTAAGAAAGACTGGCTAAGCAGTGATTTTTTTACAAATTGTTTATAGTTTTCAACTACAAAATGTACAAATCATCAAAAAGAAATGCTAAAATTTTTGCAAAAATCTCTTGTATTTTCTGTTTTTAAAAATTTAGTCCTATAAAATATCCATAAGAAAGTGCATCAATGCCATTACACAATAGTTGTGATTGCAAAGAATCGAATATTGTAGTGTTTATGGTTGCAGATAAGACACACAACACGAAGAGAAGTTTCAATGACCCACAGAATGATTAATAGTATGATCATATCTAAATTTATTGAGAATTTAAAAATAAATTTATAATCAGTTCTAGATTTTCTGCAGCAGTCAAACATTTTTTTATTTAAATAATCATTGACCATTTTTTCTTACCAATCATATTTTACTATTCACTGTCTTCTTTTTTGAAATCATAAAACTATCTAGCCATTCAATCAGCCGAGGCCGCCTTCCATATACTCAGCATTTACTGTGGACAAAATTGTGTGTCAAAATAAAAGAGCAATAAACTCTCTGCTTTATAATGGATTTCTCTGGAATGAAAATCTGTGTAAGAGAATATTGTAGACGGTCATTAATAAGAGAATTTTGGAACAAAGCAAAAATCGATCAAGGAAAACAAACCAAAAGCTCTGCTAATAAATTTATGTAGCTAGAAAGGCAGGGCTGTACGAGACTAAAATTTTAAAAAATGTGATTACACATGCTTCTAAAAATAATTCTGTTAGTATTTTCTGGATTTAACTGAAGTGTACATTTCTACAGATTAAAAGAAAAAAAATCTGCGGCGTGGTTTTAAGGGGAGAAATTTTCAGGTTTTAGTTATTAAAGACGCTTCTGAAAATAACTATGTTGGTATTTTCTTACTTTAACTGAGCTGTACATTTTAATGGATTTAAAGAAAGAAAAATTTGAAGGCGTGGTTTTTGAGCGGAGAAAATCTGTGTACAAAAATATTGCATGTAGTCTTAAATAAGAGAATTTGGAACAACACAAAGATAGATCAAGGCAAAGACAAACCAAATGTTCTGCTAAGAATTTTATATATGTCGGTACGAATGCACTTTGTAGAAATCAGTTGCGATTCAACAACTCGGCTGAACGAGACTGAAAGCTGAAAAGATTTAGTGATTAAAAATGCTTCTGAAAATAACTCTGTTCGTATTTTCTGGAATTAACCTAGCTGTACATTTCTATGGATGTAAAGCAAGAAAAATCTGCGGCGTGGTTTTCAAGGAGAGAAAATCCCTTACACCAATGCTTTGCTCACTGACTCCTCTTTCAGAACGATTTTCTCACCCCAAGCAACTTTAACAGTGGAGGACTCGACATATTCTGAAACTCCCTCTCTAAGCCGCCTCATTAGCGCTGCCATTTGCGATTCAGAATGAGAGCCAGCATTATCTTTTTCTGCCTTTGGCTTCTGCAACTCCTGCTTCCTCGCATATTGTTGAGCGATCATCAAAGCGAATTCCGGCATTTTCAGCTCAGCTCGAAGCGAATAGACTAGACAAGACCCTAAGCGGATTTCAAAGCACACAGATATAATCTCAAACAGTCACGACAAAACTGAAGCAGGATGTGTCAATTTATAGAGAGCCAGCAAATACAATGCTTCTGCCACGTGTCCTACGAAGTTGTAAACAGGAATCGTCAATCCAACGGTGTAAAAACCATGGATGGGGAGCTGAGGTTTTGTAAGAAGAAGATAATTTATTTTAATATCAAATAAATAACGTGTGGAAACCGATCACGTGAAAATGTTAAAAGCTTTTGGAGAGGGAGAATTTTGAAAAAACATGGGAAACCGTGTGCCCACGGTATCTAAACACTTTACCTTTTCTCATAAGCAGAATATCCTAGTTCGATATGCTTATATTTTCTATTATTGTATTTATTAGAATGTAATCATCTTTGGCCTGTTTATATGCTTAAATTATTTGTCATTTTACATATTTTTTAGGGTTTAATATGGTTTTGATATAAGATTATATTTATTTTGTCAAAGTTATTTACCTTATGATTATAGTTACATTTTTTGTATTATGCTTTTGTGAAAAAGAGGAAGAGGAAGTTTAGTAATATAGATAGGTACAAGGAACATGTTGAGGTTCACTAGCATTAAGGACCCCACCATTATCTAGATTTTTCTACCTCTCTATCCATCTTTATCTCTCAATATCTTTTTCCTACCTATTTCTCTAGTTACTTGTCCCTCCCTCTCGCGCTCTTGTATAAAAATAATATCATATGTATATGTACGAGTTATTTGAAACTTATTTTATTTACTAAAAAGCTTAATTTAATCTTTTATAGGCAAGACATGTTTTATTTGACTTTATAATTATTAAATTACTTTCTTTAACTTCATAAATAGGAGATATATTCCACAACAAGTCAAATTGTGATATTACTATAAGAATAACAATATCATAATTTATTTAATTTACATACTATATATATATATATATATATATATATATATATAGATATTTGTGTGTGTAAATTATAAATATTTTTCCTACATAAAGTAAAAAATTAATAATATATTAAATTTATATAGATATATAAGTAATAGTTTGATATTTATATATAGTCTATAAATTACATATTAAATAGATTTTGAAGTCATAAAAATAGAATTATTGTATTATTGAGATAAGATTATTTTATTTTGTTGTATATAAGAATTTTTCTATCTTATTGTAAAATCTCTCATTAATAAAATAGAAATAAAATTTAAAAACATAAAAAATATTAATTTTCAAATTTTTATATAAATATATATTTTAATTTATAATATTTCAAAAAAATAAATATAAAAATTTATAATTTGCTATAATTTTTTAAAAATAAATATATTCAGAATTAAAAAATATTTAAAATCTTAAAAACATTGTAAAAAGAAAAATTAAATATGTGTGGGGGCATGCGTGTGCTGGAGATTTTCGTAAATATGACGATATTTTTTTCTTACAAAATATTAATAAAAGTTAAAAATTAAAACAATATTGAGGATATCTTATTGTTTTAAGATATTTTTAATAAAAACATTAAATAAATTAAAAAATATAAATACAATGAATTTTGAATGCCTAAAAATAAAACATTAAAACCTGTATACGTTACGTGAAATAGTTTCCATTAAACAAGTCAAACTGTACAGAACGTGTTATTTTCAGTACGTACAAATGTTAAAAAATACATTTCTGTAAGTGCTTTCTGATACAACTCAGCTCTATATTTATAGAGATAAACAGAAAGAAAAATATGGGGGCTCGGCGTTAAGCAGAGAAAATGCCCTCCACAAACGCTAAGGTTAAAGGCTGGCCGTTCCGAGCGGTTTCGTGAATCTCCCGAACAAGTTTAAGAGTGGAAACCTTGGCATATTGTGAGAGTCCCTCTTTGAAGTGGGTGATTAGAGCTACCGTCTGAGAACGAATCATCTCTTTATCTGCTTTTAATTCCTGCAAGTCGCGCTTCCTACAATACTCTTCTACCGTTAATGTTGCAAATTCCGCCATTTTTATACAAAACTCAGTCAGACATATATTTCAAGGGAAGAAAGAGGTTTCAATTTATAGACAGCGAGCAGAAAAGATCGTTTCTGCCACGTGTCCCACAAAGTTGTAAATCAGGGACTCCTCAATCCAACGGTGGGAAAACCATGGATGAGCCCTTGGTTTATATGGAGTGCGGGTAACTTTGATTGGTAGAATATTTTGTTGTGCTATTTTTGTTATGATTCTGTGTAAGTTTCTTCATATGCTGACTCACGAGATAAAGATAGTTTAATTCTGGTTTTCTTTTTAACATTGGGCTAAAAAAGATCACTCCAATAAAACTATGGGTTTTCTTTCAAGCATCACGTAAACATCCCAAAAACTTTTGACCATTTTTTTTCAAATTTTGTTTTGGTTGAGTCTAAGTTTCTACCAAATAAAATAAAATAAAAATAAAAATAAAAATTTATCAATTTTTGAAATTTGGTCAATAGTACATTTTCTAAGGAGCTTAACCATATCTGTTTTAATTGATATAGAATTTCAATTATTTTATTTTATTATAAAACTGTTTTATTTATTGAATACTGTAAATATATAAAGATTAATACATATAAACAGGATTAATAAAAGATTAATACATATATAAAGATTAATTTTATTAATCCTGTCTATTTTTATAATTTTTTTTACAATATTTTATTAGAAATAGTGCCAACATCTTTATTTTATGATATGGGGTGAATTTTTCTATTAAACTATTTTTCTTTTTAGCTTTTTCTTTATTGGCAATTCACTTTTGTCAATAGTCTTTTTATTTTCTATTGAAAATATGAAAAAACAATTTCTAGCCAATCAATTTCAAAAGATTTGAATGTATAAAAAGGGGAGAGTGAGACTAATGTTTTCGTGTCATGTTTTACAATTAGTAGTAAAAAGGGTTTCAGTACAGAGGCTTTCAGTGCAGTCATCGTAAGGAATAAAGCAGTCTGTAAACGAATTTAAACTGGTGGCCAAAATTCAAGCTAATAAATTAAGTCTGAAAGCCAGGCTAATGAAGTTTAGTAAATGCTTTATGCAAAACAATTCAAATCTGACGTTGTTTGCTAGTCTGCTATACTTGTCTTTTCTAAGAATTCTATTCAAACCTTTTCCTGGTCTTTATGATTACTTGTTTTCTAAAAATGAATTTGGGTATGACTTCTTCGGATCTGCCATTTTAGTTTGATTTTTAGGAGTTTGTTTCTCATTTGTTTATGAAATTATAAATCATATTTTTCTAGGTTAAAAGAATATTGTTATTTATTTATCAATATTATTTAATAATAGAAATGTACTTTTTTATTCATTCGTTTATTAGAAATGAATGTGGTTTGTTCATTAATTTTATAATTTTAGACTTTATGTATTCGTGAAATCATACTTTTATCTGTTTAAAATTTTCTTATTTTTCATTTGAGTCATACACAAAACCTAAAAATAATTAATTATAGACCTTTCATAATCTCTATTCATATAAAAAATAATACACAAATTCTAAAAATAAAATATAAAAGCATTACTACAGCAATTATGGGCATTGTGTTACTATATAATTTAAAAAACATTTAGTAGCTAAGCTACTCAAACAAGGAAACATTATAGATGGCAGAAAACCTTTTTAAATTTTAATTTCTCTCCTACATTGTAGGGAATTTTTGCATAAATATATAGATTTTTCTGTATTCTTTTTGAAAAAAAAAAGAGTGACTATTAGGATCCAAAATTTAGCAAATTGGATGTCTAAGTGTGCATCTCATTTCTCATAACATGTGTATTGTTCAACACAACATTTGACAATTGACACTAACCAAACCTCAACACACATTCTTAAGAATTTTCAATGTAGATCTCAAAATAAATGCATAGATTTTTTATTAACTATCTTGACTTAATGTGTGTAAGGAAAACAACAGTGTAGAAACGCCTTCCTAATGCCAAATTTGTAGGTGAAATAATAAATATTTTAAATTTACTTCATAATATTGAGATAAGCAGAAGAAATTAGAATATAGAAAATGTCAAGCACACAAGATAAACATAAGAAATCGAATTTACGTGGGAAACCCTTTCGGGGATAAAAACCACCACCCAAGAACTTGAGAAACTTCTTTGTGTTACAATAAGCAAGGTTACATACCATTCACAACGAATTCTTGCACAATCTCACAAGCTCAGATTGTGTTACAATCAAACCTACACTTCACTATTTCAGCCTGCCATTCCTAACGAATCTCGCAGACATTTATACACTCTGCAATTCATTGTGGAATTCAGTTATGTCAACCATCACTTTACATAACGATCAACCAACTTTGCCTCACATCATATCAGAACTGGCACCCATAAAAAATGGCACCGTACCAAACCACCATTCCAAAACTGGCACATATCAAAATTTCCACCATGCCGACATCGTACTGGAACTCCCACTATACACGTACCTAGATTGGCACCATACCTGACCACCATACTGGAATTGGCACATACCAAAATTGCCACCATGCTGACACTGTACTGGAATTCCCACTGTACACGTACCTGGATTGACACCCGTACTGGAAACTACCATCGTACCAGAATCACCATACTAACCTTTGTGTATGGCTTCATCGTACTCACCATACCACTTCATCGTTAGCCTCGCATACTGACTGCATAGTATGACCTTACTTCCCCTATGGTGGACCTCGTACGGTGGACCCTGTATGATGGACTCACCATACGATGAGCTCACCGGTGGCTTCACCGTACTAATTCTCACCCTACTTGTACTTGCCATCATCATCTGGTGGGCTTAGTATCATGGAACCCATACTCCACATGGTGCACACTCATCGTATTGTATTGCTTGACTTATCGTATTGGCTTCAGTGTTTGACATACTGTGGTGATGGCCTTTCCATATGGTGGACTTATCGTACGGTGAGAGGCCAATGTATGATGCCTTATGTACGAAGTCACCCCAACAATCTCCTACTTGACGAAGTATGTACTCATCCATAAAATTACTTAGCATGACCATGTGTGCCATTCAAACTTAACCATGTTCATTTTGATACCTCCAAGGTATACAACATGAATTTGAAACCAAAAACATATACAACCTGTAACATATAGTCTCAAGCCTCAAAGCATTATCTGCCACATATATACTAAGAAGCTCCCATTGCACAACTAATGTCAGTCTAAAATGAATCCATTCAACAACATCACATAGAAGTGCAGCAAAAAACTTGTAGCATCAAGAACATCAACAGTACAGGTCCATGTACCATGTCCTTGTACGTACACCTCTAAATGCCAGCAATGTCAATACGATCTCTTTTGTAGAGCCCCACAAGAAACCATAGCAACATCAAAATCTTATAACACATGGATCATCAAGGATGTAAGCTTCTCACAAGAAGATCAACTTCTCAAGTAGAAAACCATTGAGCCAAATAGACCAAAAATGGGGAATGAGAATGCTCATCAAGATATCTAAGTCTCCAACCAAAACTCATCTAAGAACACTCTCCTCTTAAGTCCATAACAAGTGAATACCACTCAGACTTCCTATTGAAACCATCAACCCAGCTCTAATCACAAGAGAAAATAACATCACCATCGTCTCTAAGTATCGATGAGCACCTGTAATTGATCAATCCATGCCAATTGCAACATAGCAATATCCTGAAGTATCCAAAAATTGATTAATATACTCAATACAAAGAAACTAAACCAAGATCAATGTTAAAATTCCAACCATGGCTTCAGGAACATGAACATGACAACATGATCTAAAACATCTCAACCAAAGAGATAACATGCTCCATATGATCATATCATAATATGTCAAATGAAAACATAATCCACACCTGTATCAAAAGACTCTATTGAGCCCTCAAGAAGTAAACATCTTCAACATCTTCAGTCACATGAAGATAAACATCTCCAAACAATAATTCAACAAATGTGAAAATATCCTTATCAAGATCTAAGACACCTTCCAACATCTGCAATACTGATGAAGATCATTTTCTAACAAAAGAACCTACACCACTGCCAACAACTCCCACTGAACTGTGGTGTCAAGTCACACATGGAATCTACATCATTGCCAACAACTCCTACTATATTGTGGTGTCAAGTCACACATGACATTGTGACAAACATCTTCCACATGAAGATTGAATTAATCTAACAAGCCATCATCAGATGACCAATTATCCAAAGAAACACCGCAAGCATCTTCATTATCACTCTAAGAAGAATCTAAATCAGAAGAAATCTTCATTTTATTCTTCTTCTTCTTCTTCTTCTTTTGGATATTAGCACCTTGCCTGCAGTTCCAACACTTCACTTTGGACCTCTTTCCAGAATATTCAGACTTCATGTCCTTGCTTTTCTCCTTCGATCTGTCTTGAACGGTAGCCTCTTTATCCACCTCAGAAGATTTCCTCTACATCTCCTCAGATGGAAGTACAACCACTAAATCATCCATTTTAAATTAGGTGGTAGTACTTCCGATGGCCATCACAAGGTGGTCCCATGAATCAGGCAATGAGCACAATAATAACATGCAATGCTCTTCTTCACTAATGAACACACCAACAAATGTTAGCTGTGCAATCACCATATTGAATGCATTTAGATGATCTTCCACAACCGTTCCTCCACCCATCTTCAAAGAGTACAACTTCTTTCTCAGGAAGAGCTTTTTTACCAAGGATTTTCCTTGATAAATATCTCCCAACTTCTTCAACAAAGAACATGCATATTTCTCTTCATGGACATTCAACATAACATAATATTCAAGGCTCAACCTTATCAATCCTCTAGTTTTTCAATCTACCAGATCCCAATCTTCCTGCTTCATGCCTGAAGGCTTATTACCAAACACATCGATCCATATATCTTGATCAACTAGCATATCTTCAACTATAAGTTTCTGCAACTCAAAGTTTGTGCCATTGAAATTTTCAATGTCTATTCTCCCTGATATACCCATCATCTCAATTTCTAGATGAACACTTTGTAAAACCCCATTGGAACCAAATTGACACAAACAACCAACCCTACCCAACAAGGATAACAAAAAATGGTTTGTCTCTGATACCACTTGTAAGGAAAATAATAGTGCAGAAATGCCTTCCTAATGCTAAATTTGCAAGGGAAATAATAAAGATTTTGAATTGACTTCATAATATTGAGATAAGTAGAAGAAACTAGAATATAGAAAATATCAAGCACACAAGATAAACATAGGAAACCAAATTTACGTGGGAAACCCTTTCGGGAAAAAACCCACCACCCAAGAACCCAAAAAACTTCTTTGTATTACAGTAAATAAGGTTACATACAATTCACAACAACTTAATGTACATGCTCACGGGCTCAGATTGTGTTACAATCAACCTAACACTTCACTATTTCAGCCCTCCATTACTAACGAATCTCGTAGACATTTATACACTCTGCAATTCGTTAAGGAATTCAATTATGTCAACTATCACTTTACATAACGGTTAACCAACTCTGCCTCACACCATATCAGAACTAACACCCATCAAAAATGGCACCATACTAGACCATCATATCGAAACTGGCACATAGCAAAACTACCAGCATGTTGACACTATACTAGAACTTCCTTTTTACATGTACCCACATTAGCATCGTACCAGACAACCATACCGAAACTGGCACATACAAAAACTACCACCATGCTAACATCGTATTGAAACTCCCACCGTACATGTACCCAAATTGGCACCCATACTGGAAACTACCATCGTACTAGTCTTCATGTATAGCTTCACCATACTCGCCATACCACTTCATCGTCAGCCTCGCATACCGATTGCACCATACAGCTACTGACTGCACTATATGATCTTACTTCCCCTATGGTGGACCTTGTACGATGGACTCACTATACAGTGATCTCACCGATGGCTTCACTGTACTAATTCTCGCCCTACTCATACTTTCCATCACCATCCGGTGAGCTTAGTACCATGGAACCCATACTCCACATGGCACACACTCATTGTATTGTATTGTCAGACTCGCCGTATTAGCTTCAGTGTTTGACATAATGTGGTGCTGGCCTTTCCATATGGTGAACTTACCATACAGTGCCTTACATACGAAGTCACCCCAACAATGTGAACAACATTATTGCCATTGTCTTGATTATTAAAATCAGAATTTCAAACCCAAATATCCAATTTGAGACTATTCTTGAATACTATTCTCTTTATTGCACCATAAGTTTATGATTTCTTGGCTTTTAAGACTCAACTTCAAAAAATTACTACAATATTCTTCGATGCCTATTTCATTTTATTTAGTACAAATGCATAAAACATAAAACAATTTTTTCCATTTTTTGAAAAAAGCAAGGATTCCAGTTGCATCGCAATTCTTGTTAATTATAGTATCTGAACAATAGAAGATTCAATGTTGCACATAGGATAATGTTGGTTTGCTTTTGGCACGCAAGTTTTAAAATTTTAAATCAAGCCTCCACTCCATTAAATGCAAGTGTCGCATGATTTTTAAATATTTTGTGAAAGTTATGTTTTGTGAAAGGCCAGCATCTAGAAAGGTTTTTGAACCAAGTAGTATAGGTTCAAGTTCAAGGTTTGATGGATGCCATAAAAATTGAGTTAAAATTTTTATTCCAAAGGCTCATGACATATTGAACCTCAACTTTGAACCTTCTTAGTTCAAAGTTCAAAGTTCAATGGCGCGATGATTCATTTTCACTTAGTTCAAAGTTCAAAGTTCAATGGCGCGATGATTCGTGTTCACTTAGTTCAAAGTTCAAAGTTCAATAGCACGATGATTCGTGTTCACTTAGTTCAAAAGTATAGGTTCACTTTCAAGTATATGCACAAAGATGGGGGACCAAAAAGGTGCCACTTTGCTTTTTGGTCCCCCATCAAGCATAGTGCATACGCACTAAAGGGTGTGAGCCCTATGCCTTGGTTTGCCCAAGCCTTAGGCTTGGGCAATCCAAAACATACCGTGTGCACCCTATAGGGTGCATACGCTTTGAAAAACATTTTTTTAGTGTTTTTCAAAGTGTGTACTCCCTATAGCACGCACGTGCTTTGAAAAAAGCTTATTTATTAAAAGTTGTGGGTTGGAAAGCTCATTTTTCTTTCCCCAAACCCGCGTTTGTAGCTAAGAAGGGCTTCCCAAGCGCGCACGTAGTCTTGATTGGGCTTGTGAATCCATTATTTTCATTCATTCATCCATCAAATGGCTCCACAACGTTGTTAAGTTCGATCCGGAAGAAGAGGTAAGTGTTTTTATAGCCCATGCCTCTTATTTGTTTTAAAATTTCAGTTTTGTAGCAATTTGTTTTGTTAAAAAACTTTTTTGTTAAAATTTGTGTGTAATGAAGATTTTAAAATCTAGTTTTTTTAATTGCTAGGAAGAAATAATCTCCCTCCACCAAACCCTCCGTTTCCTCATGAAGAAAAAAATGAAGAAAATGAACCTCAATTGCCTCCTCCAATCGAGAAACCTCCTCTTGGAACACAAGAAAATTTGATGAACTAAATTGAAAGAGGGCAAAAAGAATTAGAATCTTTAATTACGAGGTTAAAAGATTCTAGTGGTACAAATCCTGGAAGAGAAAGACTTGCAAAAGCATTGAAAGCAATGTTGACCCACGTAAGCTCGGTTAGTGGGCAAATTAATTTATGGCGAGATAAAAGAGAAGAACAAAAATGATATTATGCAAATAAATTATCTTATGTGGACATAAAAAAGAAAAAAAATCACAAAAGATGACATTTGCAAGCTAGTTAAAAAACAGGGGACAAAGATACTCTTAGAACTACAACAAGGAGGTTCCCAATTCATTGGTGCTTAAATGAAGACATTAAAAACAATTTTTTGGAGAGATGGTGGATGGTTTTTGATTCACCTCCTTGTAATAATCATGAGGTTCCTATTTATTTCTTGAGGAAACTCTATTGCGAGTTTGTACTCAAGGAGGTGCCAAATTATTTTGACTATCTAGATTCTCAGGGTAGAGGAGGGGGGTCATCATTTGATCGAGCGGGGGCACATCATGACCCTAATGCACCTAGGGTTCCTATTGATAAGCGATAGGTGGATCATGTTGTGTGTGTGAATTTTGTACCTAATTTGTAGACACAACACTTCAGTAAAACATTAGAGGTTAGCAAAAATGAAATCATGCAATGAATTAAAAGCTAAACTAACCAGACGATTTACTGCCTTATAATAGGTGTGAGTATGATGTTCTCAGATTGTTATCGAGATCAGTGAACTTGACGACACCTAAACGAAGGATTTGAAGGCAAAATCTAGATATGAAATGAATGCAAAGTAATCTATATTTTTGATATTTTCTATGCAATAATAATGAAAAACTGATATGAATTTAGAATCTAGAATGAACTGATATGAAATTGATCCAACAATGATATGAAAATGAACCTAAATGAATGTAAAAACCAAATTGATCTCACAATAGCCTTGATTCGCAATAAGCTTTGATTCTCCAAATTCCAATTCTTCAAAATAGTTGTGCAATTCGTAGATGATTTTGGCACAGTAAGCTCGCAAAATTATGAGATGATTTTTGAAGAGCTGAAGCCATAATTTATAGAAATCCAGGGCTTTGGAGGTGCATGGGAAAAAAAGCCATAAATCACTCAAATAACTCAGGTTGATTTTTGAGTTATCTAAAAATAAAGATAATTTAATTCACAAAAACATGCAAATCATGCAAAACTAGCTTTTTAACTCAAATTAGAAGTTTAGATCAACTTTAAAACTCAAAAATGATGTTGAGTTCCAAAAAGTCAATAACTTGCATTGATTTTTTTGAGTTGGAGTTTAACTGCTCTTTGATTGTGCACATGGATAATTATGAATCAATAAATAAATAAAATGATTTATCTTCAACTTAACTAATTTTTGAAAAATAAAACAATTGATTTATGGGTTAATCAATTATTTAATCAAACTTTTATTCAAAATTACAATATTTAAAAATTGACAAAATGATTTAATTAATTAAATAAAATATTTAATCAATTATTTGTAAGATTTTGGATTTATTGTCAAAATTAAATATCAAAATTAGGAATAATGGAATTAAATTCAATTAAACAATTAAGCGGTAGAATTAAATTTAATTAATTAAATATTGAGAATATTCAATTAATCAAACTTTAGGATAAATAGGATTTATTGCCAAATAATCATTAAATTAAAGATAATTAGGATAATTAGGAATATTACTAGAAATATTTCCCGATGCAGAATTTAGGATAATCAATTAGGATTCAATGATGTGCCGATGTGCCTTAGGTTAGGACTTCGATGTTGATTTCGTTCGATATGTTGATATAGAAGATTAATGAATTTTATAGCCCATTTTCGGGGTATTACATTTTGCCCCTCTTTGAATCGCTATGCCAAGCGCAGTGGTTCAAAGATAGTCTATGTTTGATAGAGATATGAAACTGATGTGAAAGATATGATGATATTAGGTCCTGAATGACCAAAGATAATGTTCACTATAGCAATGATGAACCGATGAAACAAAAGTGTCTAACATCTGATTCCAAACCTTATGATTGCGAAGAAGTGAGTGACCGATTCCAAACTCGATTATCCTTAGAAGAATCATGTAGGTATCACATCTGAACCCTTCAGTTACCGAAGAACCAAGGAAATAACACATTTGAACCGATAGCTGCAAAAACTGATATAATTTACAAAATTAAGAGAATATCAGATTGATATGAATCTCGATGAATCTGATATGCCCCCAAGCGATGATCAATTTTCCCCAAGCGATGAGGTCTTTTTGATGAATCAACAACTAGACATGGTTGTTGTCTTGATTACTGATGAAAGATATGATGTCAAATTTAGATTACAGACTTTGAATGATGTGTAATACCATGCCCCCTTTGGGATTAATATTGAAATCTGACAAGAAAAGTCAGCGGTATAGTTTAGAAGCATGTTAATTGATTTGAGAAGTGGTTATACACGTTCGGGAACATGTTCTGCATCGTTTGGAGGTCCAAAAGACCAAGTTTGACTAGGTTTGACCATGAGTTGAGCATAGTTTGACCAAGTTTAAATTTTGATAGTTTGATGTAAGATAATCAGTTAAGTTGAATTTTGGATTTCTGTGATGATTGAAGGTTGATTATGCAAGCAGTAGACCGTCCTGGGCCCAAAAATTTTAAATCACGATTTTGACATAGTAAATGATCGTTGATTTTGATTTTGATCTCGAAAATGGATTTAGAACGTCGAAATTAGCTAGGGGTACAATTTTCATGGAAAATGGAGCACTTTTGAAAATTAGGTCAAAAGCTATATAAAGGCCGGAAGGGTCATTTTCAAATCATTTCAACCATTTGACTTTGGAGACCTTGTGGAGCCCTCTGAGCAAGAAAATGGAAGAACAGCGAGATCCAAAGGTTCCTGTGAGTTTGCACCGATTTGAGCGCAGCCGGAGATACCAGAGACCCCGACAGTATGGACATCCGGTAGGTGGACCTTTGTGCCCCTCTGAAAATGTAAATTTTTCATGTTTTATAGCATTTTAAAATTTTTCCATATGCGTTTTTAGTTTTGAATTTCGCATGTATGAAAACTCGTATGAGTCCCAACCCAGACTCGTACGACATTTGAATCCCATTTGCTTTGTCATTTCATGCATTACCCAATGTCGTATGAAGGGGACCCATGTGTCATACGACATTTCATCAGGTCCTTGGAAACTCGTATGATGCTGAATCTAGTGTCGTAGGACCATGGATTGTCGTATGGTCTATTGTGGAGTGTCGTATGACTTTCAGTGCCAGTCTAGTCTATCGTATGAAAAATAGAGGATTTAAAACTGATATGTAGGGCCAAATTTTGACTTTTCTAATTTCTGATGCTGATATCTGACCTTTTGACCCACCTTTTGAAGTACCTCACTGTCCAATTTTTGTACTATTAGCCTGTTGTTGAACCCAATTTCTGATAGAATTCCCTATGTTTGCATGATATAGGTCACATATCGAGATGTTCATGTCCGATATTCATACCCGGTGACCCAGAGACTATGTGTTTCACTTCCTGACCCTATGAGGGTTCATCTTGCTGCATGTGGGTTCGAGTATTTGATCCATTTACCTGATATTAGGGTAAATCATGCCCTTTTGACTGCACTAATTGAGTGATTCCATTCTGAGACACGGACGTTTCATTTACCGACTGGAGAGATGACTGTGACTCCAGAGGATATTTATAGGATACTACGCATTCCATTCCATAGTAGTTGGCATCCTAAGTATGTGAGTTCCGGCTAGACTGGTCTTCATGCGTTTAGGCGTCTGTTTGGGGACAATACACAGTTGACGGGGTCCATTTCCTGGGAGACCCTTGTATAGAGATATGGTCAGACGCACCATTTAGAGTGCATTATTGCTGGGATGATCGGGGAGCTCATCATGCCAGGTCGTCAGCAGAATGACTTTTTGATGGGATGGGCTCCAATGGTAGCCCTTCTTATGGCCACCCCTATTGAGCTTGCCTGGGGTCAGTGCCTGTTGGCCCACATGTTTTCAGAGATGCATGAGGTTGTGTATCAGGATTGCAAGAGTTTTGCTTCTGGAGCTCTTGTATTACAAATATGGGCATGGGAGCATATCCCAGTTTTGAGACCGATTTTCTAGACACAGCGGTAGCCATAGGAGCTAGTGATATATATGTATGCTAGTTATGTTACACAAGTCCGCATGGGTCATATTGAGTACTTCCGACGATGCTTAGATGATATGAGATTTGTGCATTGGAGACCCTACTTGCAGATAGAGGCCTGGCCTACTGCGGGGGAGCAGTATAGTTTTCTTTTTCAGAGTCAGGTACTCATTTGTCATTCTCCCACCATTTTGGAGAGTTTTTGATTACTAGAGTGTGGCATCAGCATGGACGCAGACAAGATGCCCCATAGGAGTATACTACATATGCTTGCATTGTTCGTGAGATTGGGCTCGGATGGACACAGTGGCTCACCTATTCTCTATGTTCAGAGGAGTACAGTGCTATCATAGGTAGAGACTGGGACTACCATCCATAGGTTGTTGATGCAGGGGTTAGATATGGATACATTTCTTGGCTTGCAAACCACCCTGTTCATAGATTCTCGGATCCCACTGAGTTGATAGCCTCCATGGAGGAGGCGATGGATGTTACAGGTGCTCCTAGGGTACAGGGCCCGAGACTGCAAGTAGTGCATCTTACACCAACCAAACAGAGAGCGACGGCTCCAATTTAGAGACCATCAGGACATATGAGGCCCCCTCATCCTTCTACTTCTACAGCAGGTACATCCATAGGTTCACAGAGAAGGACCAGGGGTGAGAGGGGTACTTTGGGCAGTGTTGGTTTTGTAGATGATGTCATAGTAGCTGAGTAGTTTGCAGGTGGTGATGGAGATACCTTATAGGAAGATACCACTTTTGATCTAGGAGCTAAGGTTAGACGCCATAAGGCGCATAGAGCAGATACCACTGATTAGCAGCCAAAGCAGCCACAAGACACAAAGATGCCAGCAGCTGAGGCCGATCCTACTATTCCGCTCACTTCATCAGAGACTATCAGACATCTCAGAGCTCAAGTCTGGGACCTGAAGGTATAGAGTGCTAGGTGGGAGGAGAGGTATCTAGAGGCATATAGATAGCGCACAGAGCTTCATGCAAAGTTTCACTTAGAGGTTTAGAGATTACAGACATAGTTGACCCATCAGACCTCATGGGTGTCATATTATGTGTCTGCATATTATGTTGTTGTCCCTATTGCATACAAAGTACCTACTTATTCAGATTACATGGCATCCTCAGAGGGAGCTAGGGCACCAAGAGTAGAGGCCATACCAGATGCACCACCACCTCCACCACCAGATACTAAGGAGCGTGCTAATAGTTGATTCTTGTTCTCATGTTTTGATATACTCTATTCTTTTTGATCACTGATATACTATTCTGACTCTGATAGCTCTCTGGAACTCATTCATTTGTACATTGTGGTAGTAGTACACCCCTAACACATTTCGAGTTGATGATATATATGAGATCGATATTTTTGGTTCTGACTTCATTTGTACTTGTCATGTTTTTATTTATGATGATATCATGTGATGTTTATGCTATGAGTAGTGTAGAATGTATGTATGGATCAATGCAATGCAATGATTTCTTTCATATGTATGGATGTTATGAAAATGTAATTGATTATGAAAAAATGTATGTATGATTTATGCTTATGCACTGGATGTAATGTAATGCAATAGGTGGTAATGATATTTGATGTAAATGCAGCGATACACATGATATGCTTTTGCAAGTTGGTGAAGACAAGTACTCAGTCTTATGTCAAAAGGATGTTTAATCCTAGGAGAATTACTGCTTGCGGTTCAGTGAAGAGACCTTCTAGTGAGACCCAGCTCTCGTTGGGTATGAAGAATTGTTTAAGCTTTGAAGTGTTTCCAAACATTTGTGAGATCATGCAGACATGCAAAAGGTAAAGAAACATGCAAAATGAAATGCAACGTAAGACCTAGGACCTAGTCACTGATCATGTGTCGATTTGTTATCATCATTGAACTTTTAGGTAACCAGATAAATCAATACAATGCCCACTAGCCATGAAACCATAGACATGAATATTGATTTGTATGCACAAGAATCAATACAACACCCACTGGTCAACAACCATGGGTGTATGAATATTGATTATATTTTTAGAATGTCGGATTAGATATAAGCACCAAGGCACAAGCGCCAGGATGACCTAAATATCATGTCCATTTTGATATAGCAATTTGTATAAGCATCAAAACATAAATGTTGTGATGACCTGAATATGCCTTGCAGTGACAAACACATCAAACAGTCAAGAGATCATTCTAAATCCAATGTGAATTACCCGTAGTGACCCTTTATCATTCACATCCTTAGGTAAGATCACGTTTCACAGTAGGAGAAAGAACTCACTCAAAAAGACAATAGTTAGATCAAACTTCCTTGAACTTTCTGGGTATCAATGGTCAAGGTACGCATGGCCATCCAATTCGAGATAGAGGCTCTTATAGTCAGACACCATTTCAACCCAGAATTTCCAAAGTTGTTAGATTTTCACATACAAGTAGAAGAGAAAGAAAAGATTATGCCCCCAGTCATCACTCTCTAAATCCTATAAAGGACATCATCGAAGAGCTCAAAGAGACACAATATTCAAAAATCTCAATGCGAATCAAGAAGCATACAAGGAGATAAAAGCATGAAAAAGCATAGATTATTTTCAGTTTGATGTTTGATTGCGTTGTTGTAGATGCAAAATCCTTTCTGGAGACAAGACAGGCTAACTGACTCAAATGAAGCTTCAAAGGACTCTGACTAGATATGATACATCTAAGATATACTGGAGACCATAGGATTTGACATTGATTGTCCCCAAGTGTTAAGCATTGATAGGATACAGACGCTGGAGCAGATTGGTGTATAGACCAACTTATTGAAAATAGGAGCACAGAAACAAACCAGGAGATATGTACAAACTAAAGCAAGACTAAAAGCTGGGAAAGACCAAGATTGTGCTGATAGATGGAGCATTTTGAAACAAGTGGCACCCGTTTGCCGGGTTTTCACCATCTTGGCAGAGATTCTATTTTTGCTACCAAGGTGCCTATTTCCAGGTTTTCACCAAGGCACTTTTTTCTTTTTCTCATTTTTTTGTATTTTTCATTTTTTACTTTTTTTTTGTACTTTTCACATTTTTTTAATTTTTTTGTGAATCATCAAGGTGCCTATTGCTAGGTTTTCACCAAGATGTTCATTTTTTTCAAGACTTTTTCCAATTTTTAAGGTTTTTTCAAGACATTTTACCATAGACTGAATGCTTTAGGCATAGAATTTCTTCAAATGGAGAACGTTGATTGGTTCTTGGAGCTGTTCTCCTTCAGTTGTTGAGATTTGATAGGCACTAGAGCCAATAGTAGTAGTGATTACAAAGGGACCCAGCCAGTGGGTTCAAACTTCCCCTTGCGTTCTCGATGTGATTGATTTTTAGGATTCTCTCTCAAGACTAGATCACCAACCTGAAATTCTCCGTGTCTAACTTTCTTGTTGTAACCTCTAGACATTCTCTTCTGATATACTCTGAGATGATCATACACTACTTGTCTGCACTCATCTAGTAGTTCAAGTTATTGCAACCTAGACACTCTATAGTCATCATCAATTACTAGACCATGCATTCTGATTCTTAGTGATGGGATTTCAACCTCAATAGGAAGTACCGCTTCAGACCCATAAACTAAAGTGAAAGGAGTAGCCCTAGTAGGTGTTCTGATACTTGTTCTGTAGGCCTAGAGAGCTGGATTGATCATGAGATGCCAGTCTCTTCCTATTTTATCAACAGTTCGATGCAAGATTTTCAATATATTCTTATTAGATGCCTCTGCTTGTCCATTCCCTTGAGGATAGTAGATAGAAGACCAATGTTGTGTGATCTTGAATTTGGCACATAGATCATCTAGGTCTTTGTTCTTGAATTGTCCACCGTTATCTGTGATTATGGAATGAGGCATCCCATATCGGCATATGATATAGTTGAATATGAACATAGATATTTGCTTTCCAGTTGCTTGTGTCAAAGGGATTGCTTCTACCCATTTTGTAAAATAATCTGTAGCTGTGATTATATGGGTATGTCCATTAGAAGAATGAGGATGAATCATCCTGATAAGATCAAATGCCCATTGATGGAAAGGCCATTGTGTTGTAAAGGTGATTAGATCCCTCCCTGGAGCATGAATTAGGTTTCCATGTACTTGACACTTTTGACAATTCTTAGCAAATTTGATAGCCTCTTTCTCCATCTTAGGCCAATAGTACCCAGCCCTAATAAGTTTTCGAGCTAGTGTTAAACCGTTCGAGTGTGACCCACAAATACCCTCATGGACTTCCTCTAATGCATGTTGAGACTCTTCCCATTCTAAACATCTAAGTAGCGTACCATCTAGATCTCATTTGTACAGATCGTGACCAATGATGACATATCGGGAGGCATTACAGATAAGGTATCTCTTTTCATGGCTATTGAAGGTATCGGGAATGATTTGGTCTTGGAGATAGGAAAATAGGTTTTTGTATATGGATGAATCATGACCTACAACAGTGCAAATCATGTGGGTTTCAGGGGAATCATATGCAGGATAGGATAGTGCTTCCACCAGGAACTCATAGCGTAGCTCATGTTCGGGCTGCTGTAAGAGAGTAGATAATGTTTCCATTGCATCGATAGCCTTGTTCTCCATTCTAGGAATTTGCTCGAATGTGATAGATAGAAAATACTTCTTTAGATCATATACCATTCTTTTGTAAGGAATGAGCTTTTCATCTTTAGTTTGGTAAACATCATTGACTTGATGAATAACAAGTTGAGAGTCTCCATGAATGTGTAGCTCTATCACTCTTCCCTCAATTGCTAGTTTCATACCATTCAAAATGGCTTCATATTCAACAATATTGTTTGTGCAAGGAAACCTTAATCTGAATGCTTTTGGGATTGAGTATCCTTGAGGAGTTATGAACAGTATGCCTACTCCAGATCCATTCTGTGTATAGGAGCCATCAAAGAATAATTGCCATTCTCTAGAAGAAAGATGCATGATAGAGGAATTCGGAAATTCCATTTGTAGTGGTGTGTCATCAAACAATGGGGCTTCAGCCAATTGATCAGTAATGACTTGTCCTTTTATAGCTTTTCTCTCAACATACTCAATGTCAAATTCACTCAATAGCATGACCCATTTAGCTAATCTACCTATGAGGGAAGCTTTGCTTAGTAGGTATTTTAGTGGATCAATCTTGGCTACCAATTGAGTGGTATGAGCTAACATGTAGTGTCTCAGTTTCTATGATGCAAAGATCACAGCTAGACAAGCTTTCTCAATCATTGAATAGTTCTTCCCATATGCAACCAATGTTCTACTGATACAGTATATAGCTCTTTCCTTTTTGTCTTCATCGTGTTGTGCGAGCAATGCCCCCAGTGATGTATCTATGGTGGAGACATATAAGATCAATGGTTTCCCGTGAATAGAAGGCATCAAGATAGGACAATTTGATAGATATTGTTTGATATGATCAAAGTTTTTCTCACATTCTCCATTCCATGCAAAGGTCACACCTTTATGTAATGTTTTTGTAAAAGGCTGTGATATGTCCGCTAGCTGTGATATGAATCTTTTGATAGATTGAACTCTTCCTTGCAATGTCCTCATCTGACTGATATTCTTAGGGGGTTGCATCTCCATTATAGCCTTTACTTTAGCTGGATCAACTTCAATGCCTTTCTTTGAAATGATGTATCCTAAGAGCTTTCCAGAAGTGACACCAAAAGCACATTTCTTAGGATTTAGTCGGAGACTAAACTTTTCCATTCTGTCTAGGATCATGCTCAAGTCCTTTAGATGTTCAGTTCTAATCATAGATTTTGCTAATGTGTCATCAACATAATCTTCCATAGTTTGGTGCATCATGTCATGGAAAATAGATGTCATTTCTCTTTGATATGTAGCACTAGCATTTTTAAGCCCAAATGGCATGACAGTCCAACAGAAGGTACCCCATGCACATGTGAAAGTAGTTTTCTCTTGATCCTCTGGGGCAATTTTTATTTGGTTATATCCAGAGAAACCATCCATTAAGGAATACATCTCGAAACCCGCATTCATGTCCACTATCATATCAATGTTAGGAAGTGGAAAATCATCCTTAGGGCATGCTCTATTCACATCTCTAAAGTCTGTGCACACTCTGATTGAACCATCTGGTTTAGAAATAGGTACAATATTAGAGATCCACTCTGCATAGTCAATAAATTGGATGAATCCGGCTTTCAGGTTCTTCTCTAATTCAGCTTTTACCAAGAGTGCAACATGAGGATGCATCTTTTGCAATTTTTTCTTGACAGGTTTTACATTAGGAGCTATAGATAAATTATTCATGATAAGATTAGGATCCAATCCTGGCATATCTGAATATTTCCATGTAAAGTTGATCTTCTTCTCTGTTAGGAATGTTGTAAATTTTTGCTTCTCTTCTTCTGATAATGATTGTGCTACATGTACCAATTGTGGTTCCTCTGTTGTACCCAAATTGATGGATTGAGTGGGCTCAATTAGAACTGGAGATCTATCCTGTAAATGACTCGAAAGGACATCAAATATCTCATCCTTAGGTGCCTCAGAGAGGTTTTCACCTTCGGATACATCTTTTATTTTTACTTTTGTAGGTTTTGAGACTGCCACAAATTGGTTTCCACCCTCAGAACTCTTTTTCTTTTTATTCTTATTCTTATTTTTTTGACCAAGATATTTGATGTCCGACTCGGTCATGCTGACGCTTGGTTCACTGATGGAAGTACTCATAGGCTCAACTACATTTAGGTAGCAAGAAAGGGCATAGTCATTTGGGAAGGTGTAAATACCATGGCTCAAATTTGTGGAGGTTTGATCAAGAAGTTCAGGATGTTGGATAGTCAAATGGGGAAAGATTGGGAGATAGTGTTTACAGATATGGATCTATCATCATTGGTCCTAACCCAATGCTCAAGTTCAAAGGTGATATTACAACTTAAGACATTCAATTCGTGAATGGGCTCAATGTCATCGTGGGAGTCCAATTTAGCCATAGGTGGATCAGACTTGATAAGTTCATCATTTCATTCTAGACTTACGTTGGGTTGGGGTGCATATTGATGAATAACATTAACATGTTTCTCTATGATAAGCTCATCTGGTTCTGGAATGATTCCCCATTCATAGTCATTAGATTCATCTTCTGATTCAGGATCTCTAGGAAATCTTAGAACATGAGTAAAGTCAGGGTGAATACCCCAAGAAGGGTTACCCTCAAATTCGGATTTGCATTCATACTCATGGGAATCTGTCTCAGATTAACTACCACCTTCTTCTTCTTAATGGTTTTTGACATTAGCTAGTTCTTGTGTTGCAACTATCTCTTGATTGATAGTAGGTTCCTATGTTTCTACTACATTAATTCTTTTGATTGGATCATCTTTATCATCAAGAAGGTCTTTGATCTCCTTAGGCAATTTTTCATAGGGGATGAGTTTTGAGCTGTCCGAATCACTATCTGATGGTTCTGTCTCTTCTTTCTTAAGAAGAGGTTCTCCTGGTGCGATCTGCTCTATGACATGAGAACAATTACCTTTGAGGTGATAGGGTTTCTTGTTAAAGCCTAAGCCAACTTTGTCTTTATTTTCTCTACTAGTATGTGGGAGAGGTGCCACAAGACCTTTTCCTCTAACTCCTAGAGGTCCTTGACTTGGATATCCCAACTTAGCTATCAATTTATTTCCTAGACCATATGACTTAGAAGGGATCTGTGGTACTGTAGAGTCGCTAGTTTGAACATTGTGGGATTTAGGTTCATCTTTGTATAGCCATGTGAGCACAGCTTCATCTTCTTCAAATTCTTGCTTGGAGACTTGTTCTGCTACAAAATTCTTTTTATATACCTCAAGGGGTTCTTTAGAGTCTGGTTTGGATTGTTTCAAAGATTGTCCATAAGACTTAGGCGAGATAGGGAGAGATGTCAAAGATAAGACTGGCTCCATAGTATATTCTCCCATACTATTTTCTTTGATATTAACCTCTTTGCAAGAGCTTCCATTTTAGATGTGGATGCCTCTTTAGTTGATTCGATGGAAGATTCTCTATTATTAGGCACAAGCTTATCTGCACTTTCCTTTAAGGTATTGCAAGTTGTATTCAGATTTGTGGGGATAGTAACCTCTACTCCTTCATAAGGAAACTTCAAACATTGATGGTATGTAGAAGCAATAGCTTGCATTTCATGTATCCATGGTCTCCCTAGGAGGATGTTGTAGGCCAAAGGTAGATCAAGCACTTGACAGATGGTATCTTTGATAACTGGACCCACTTGGATGGGTAAGACAATGGTGCCTTTAGAAGATCTTTCTTGTTCATCATAGGCTTTTATGGTTATCCTCTTTCGAGGATCAATAGCCAATTTTGAAAATACCAATTGTGTGATCAAGCTGTAAGAACAAATGTTTAGGCCAGTGCCCCCATCTATCAACACACGTTTGACTCTATGGTTCTGGATGAAGACTTCTATATGCAAAGGCTGATTATGTGGGTGACTCAAGGAGTTGTTATCTTCCTTTGAAAAGGAGATATATTGCAGAGATGTAAGATGTCCAACCATAGTCTGGAACCTATCTAAATCAAGGTCATCAGGAACATTGGAATTGAGCAAAGCTTTGTCTAGTATGGCTCTGTGGGCTGGAGATATTCAAAGCAACTCAAACATGGAGATTTTGGCATTAGTGTGCTAGAGTTGTTGAACAATGCTATAAGATGTAGGCCTTGTATCATTTGGATTGGAAGATTTGGAAGTAGCCTTTTGTTTAGAAGTAGACAAAGATTGAAGGGCACCTTAGGGACATTTGATGAATCTAGAATTTTTCCTTTCAGATGTGCTTGGGCTTGTGATCGAGTAACTATGTTGGTGGATTGATTTTGTTTATCTCTTCATACAATTGTGATGACATTGCAACTTTTAGAGAGACATGGTTCAACCATATTGATGACAACATTATTTCCAGGGTAGGAATAGTTGACTTTTGCCCCCACAATAGGCTGAGAAGTTGAAACTCCTTGACCATGTTGTGGAAATGGTTTGGTAAATGCCGTATGATCGTTATTGCTCTTAGGTTTGTCAATTTTGATGTCTCCACTATCGATCAGATCTTGAATGGTGTGTTTCAACCGGAAGAAGTTATTCATTTTGTGACCTTTACCTTAATGGAAATCACAGAATTCATTTTCTCTCCACCATTTTGGCTTAGGCTCAGAATTAGGGGTTGGATTGCTATCAAAGAGATGATGTTATCAGCCAATAGAGTTTTCATAGCTGATTCTAAAGATTCTCCAAGAGGAGTGAACTTTTGATGTTTATCCCAAGATTTGTATTTTGGCTTCTTCTGAAATGGTTCGGATGACTTTTGTTCTAAAGCTTTAATGTCTTGGGAACCAAGAGTTAGGTTGTAGGTTGGTGCCTTTGATGGGGCACAAATAGTGTCAACAACACCATCTGTGATGATGTCTTTATTCTTGTTCCAGTTTTTGTTCTTGTCTTTAGAACTGGATCCTGATTCGTACTTGTCTTTTTGAAGTGTGATTTCTCTTTTTTCGCAAGCACTTTTTCAATTTTAATAGCATTATCCACCATCTTATCAAAAGATGTATGATCTTGCATTTGTAGAGGATAATTGATTTCTGGAACAAGGTTATTGATGAAGATTTCCAATTTTTTTGTTTTTGGAATGGGTCTGGCATATACAGAAAACTTCTTCCTCCATCTCTTGAGAAATGTTAGGAATGGTTCCCCTGGATATTGCTTGAGATTACAAATATCAATCATGGTGACTGGATGTTGAATATTGTAGGAGTATTATTGATAAAAAAATTTGATCAACTCCTCAAAAGTTTTGATAGTAGGTGGCAACCTAGAAAACCAATGAATGGATGCTCCTCCCAAAGACCTAGGATAGAGGTGCATGAGATAGGTCGGTTCATGCATGAACTCCATGGATTGTGTATAGAACTGTCTGACGTGATCTTGAGGATCAGAGTGTCCATCATATTTATCATACTTTGGTATCTCCACTCTTTTTGGGAATGGGGACATGTACAAGTCTTTGTCAAAAGGGAAAGGACAAATGACCTCCATGGAGAATTCCTTGGGTTCCTTCTCTTTCTTAAGATTGTAAAGTTCAACTTGCATAGCATGCATCTATTTCATCATAGCTGTGAGTGGAGTTTCTTCCTCATGCGTAATGATATCTTCAACATTAAAGTTGGAAGGAAATTTAGCTCCTTGATGAGCTAATTGTAAAAATTATGCTTCTCTATCTTCTTTCAAAAAATGCTTCATCATTCGTTTGAAGTTATCATTGTTTTGATATTGAGCAATTTCTTCAGGTGTGGGTTCCTGATCTGCACCATGTTGAGATTGAGTTCTCTAAGAGCCAAAGTTTGTCCCTGCTTGAGACATGGTAGGAGTTTGTGGACTCCCTGGATGTGGGGTTTTTTAGGTACCTCTGTGAGTTGATGGAGGAGGAATGTAACTAGTTTTTAATTTCTTGTGTGAGGAAGCTCTAGTTTCCACCATCAACTTTGAGTGAAACAAAGAATAAGATCCAGATGAATAAAGAATGAATTGAATCAAGATGATCAGATGATGCAACCTTGTCAAGGTTTGATTGATTTGAAGATTTGATTAGACGTGGGTGAAGGATACTATGCCCTGGATGTATGGGTAGGTTTCCAAAATATAGCAGACAAGATATCACAACACTTAGTCATTTTGATGATTGATTGAAGATTGATAGTTATGACAAGGTTTTGACACAAGATGAAAAAGGACTCAAATCGATTAAATATAAGGCTGAATCAAATTCAAAAGACCACTTTAGGAAAATGATTGGATTCTCAATAGCTACTACTCTATTCCTGACACAGTGATTTGTTTGACAGATTCAAGAAATAGGCTGAAAAAGCTAAATATCTGGCAATTCTGACAATTTTCTGACAACTTTCAAAATTTTCCCAAATGACACTCTGTAGACTCGTACGATAGTGGGTATGCTATGAAACGATAGTTGAAAAGCTCATACAATAGTTGCTAGCAGGATTTGACTTCTAGAATTTGACTGGCAGAAAGACTCATATGACACTGGGTTCTTTACCATACAACAGATGGGTAGTAATGAAATGACACTTGATAGAAACTTGTATGACTTTCTGACCTCCTGAGATGACTTTTGACTCCAGAAAAGAATTTTACTTCAGATTTTGCAAATTTTGAGTTTTCAAATTCTGATTGTTTGCAAATTTTAATGTCCAGATTTGAGGATTGTAACAGATTTGTCCATTTTCAGTAACCAGATAGATAAACAAGCATGCAAAATAGCAAGCAAGTGATTTCAAGCATGTCTAAAAATAATGAACAAGGGAAAAAGCAACCTTGTGCATGAAAAATCACGTGACTTATTCGTTCTAATCCTCAGAAGCGCTAATTGTGTGTGTTCCAAATTTTTTTTGCAATAACGCACATATACCCTAGAAAATGAAAATTTGGTCTCGCTAGGATTTTTAGTAATGGTTTGACTCTACAACTTTCATGATCCAAAGGGGTGAACTCCAATCCCGATGCAGTAGGGTTTTGACACAGTCCGAGAACTTAATCTTCAGGAGCTGCTAGAGAGATCTGACAACCCAACAATGAACCATACCAATGGAGATTTCTTCCAACAGGACATTTATATAGCGGCTGTCACTACCATGGTGAAAATGACTATTATTGCTTGAGGTTCCATGAACGCAGTTTTCCCTGTGAAGGGAGTGTCCGCTATGGTTAACACTCTCTAAAGGTGACTCACAATAGTATACCACATGGGGACTTGGCTCCAGATCCAAGGGTTTGACGCCTTTTCACTTTTAACCTAGACAAAGTAGGTAGATAAATCTGACACGCTAAGACAAAGATTATCTCACCAAGGTTTATAATATCAACCCCACGTGATCTATCAACCTCTCCGGAGAGAGAATGTATCAATCAATAAGGGAAGACACATGGACCAAGTAAAATGTGAGACACACTAAGTATCCTCCCTATGTATAAGGATTCCATTATCAAGAAGGATTTCACTGGGAATCCAATTTCTCAAGAACCACAAATAGTGTTCATAGGGCCTAATTACTATGTTTTCACAGATATATCAGAAAGAAAATCTATCCAAAAGCATTCAAAAGCACAAAAAGGTGGTACACTTAATGCTCCAAATAAACATGAGGTGAGTCCACAAAGTGGTGCATTTAACTCCTCACACAAATTTAAAAGCAAGTCCACACCCTAGAATACCAATGAGATCCAAAAAGCAAAAAATGGGAAAGAACTAGTGGAACAATTAACACTCTTTCTAAGTAGACCCCTCCCCTGAATATGGCACTGACCTTGCAACCACATGGTGAAAATGAGGGGCGATTAAGAATAAGCGAGTCCAATATCCCAATTTTTCTAATAAGATCAATCAAAAATATCCTAAGACTGCTTATCAATACTTAAGGTGTTACAACCTAGTATTCAATTATGCAAATTTGAAGAAAAGCATGCAAAGAAAACACTCAAGCCAAACACATGAGAGATTCATTTTAGGATCCAAATTGAAATGTTATTAGATTGAGGAGAATACTTGGAATCCTCACAACGCACTTAGTAGATTTTTACATGTTTTTAGCAATTCTTGCACTTTTTTTCAATCATTGCCAGCAAGAGTCAATCAAAAACAGAGAATTTCAATTGTTAAGATTAGCTGTTAGTCAAAATATGACAAACTGCCCTAAAAAATGAAATGACAGTTGAAACTTGATGCTGAAACTTGTACGACAGTGGGTTTGTTACCAGACAACAATTTGAAACTCATACGACCTTGGGTATGCTCCCAGATGACAGTCCAAAAACTCGTATGACACTGGGTATATGATGAAATGATAGTTTAACTTCCAGACAATAGTGTGTATGGCTTGGCATGATTCTCAATCCGATAGACTATCTTATGACAGTGGGTACAGTGTGAAATGACTTTTGTCAAAAACTCATATGAAGATTGTACGGACATAAATTTAAAAAAATCATAGTTTTGCACATAAATCGAGGAGAAAAAGACAAAATTTGATAGAATTGAAATGGAAACCCATTTTAGGGCCCCATGGTGGGCACCAGAAATGTGTGTGTGAATTTTGTACTTGATATGTGGACACAACACTTCAGTAAAATATTAGAGGTTAGCAAAAATGAAATCGTGCAATGAATTAAAAGCTAAACTAACCAAGCAATTTACTGCCTTCTAATAGGTGCGAGTATGATGTTCTCAAATTGTTATGAAGATCAGTGACCTTGACGACACCTAAATGAAGGATTTGAAGGCAAAATCTAGATATGAAATGAATGCAAAGTAATCTATAATTTTTATATTTTCTATGCAATAATAATGAAAAACTGATATGAATTTAGAATCTAGAATGAACTGATATGAAATTGATCCAACAATGATATGAAAATGAATCTAAATGAATGTAAAAACCAAATTGATCTCACAATAGCCTTGATTCGCAATAAGCTTTGATTCTCCAAATTCCAATTCTTCAAAATAGTTGTGCTATTCGTAGATGATTTTGGTAAAGTAAGCTCGCAAAATTATGAGATGATTTTTGAAGAGCTGAGGCCATAATTTATAGAAATCCAGGGCTTTGGAGGTGCATGGGAAAAAAATCCATAAATCACTCAAATAACTCAGGTTGATTTTTGAGTTATTTGAAAATAAAGATAATTTAATTCACAAAACATGCAAATCATGCAAAAATAGCTTTTTAACTCAAATTAGAAGTTTAGATCAACTTTAAAACTCAAAAATGATGTTGAGTTCCAAAAAGTCAATAACTTGCATTGATTTTTTTGAGTTGGAGTTTAACTGCTCTTTGATTGTGCACATGGATAATTATGAATCAATAAATAAATAAAGTAATTTATCTTCAACTTAACTGATTTTTGAAAAATAAAACAATTGATTTATGGGTTAATCAATCATTTAATCAAACTTTTATTCAAAATTACAATATTTAAAAATTGACAAAATGATCTAATTAATTAAATAAAATACTTAATCAATTATTTGTAAGATTTTGGATTTATTGTCAAAATTAAATATCAAAATTAGGAATAATGGAATTAAATTCAATTAAACAATTAAGTGGTAGAATTAAATTTAATTAATTAAATATTGAGAATATTCAATTAATCAAACTTTAGGATAAATAGGATTTATCGCCAAATAATCATTAAATTAAAGATAATTAGGATAATTAGGAATATTACTAGGAATATTCCCCGATGCAAAATTTAGGATAATCAATTAGGATTCGATGATGTGCCGATGTGCCTTAGGTTAGGACATTCGATGTTGATTTCATTCGATATGTTGATATAGAAGATTAATGAACTTTATAGCCCATTTTTGGGGTATTACACATGTTACTATTCCTTCCATTGTGAAGGAACATGTAGAGACAGACACACTAGGCATGATTAGTGCTCTGACACAGACTGTCATTCAGTGTGCCACTCCTTTAGTTGAGGGTGACCATGGTCCATCTTCCAGGGGGCATGTTTGTTGGTCATGTGGATGCTTGTGCACATTTGGTACTAGCGAGAGAGAGGAAGAGGATCCTGGAATGATGACCGATAATTTTCTAAATATGACATTTGGCATTGACACACAGGTAAATATTTCCAAGTTCATTAAATTGCTTTGATCATATTTCATTTATAAAAGAATTGTACACTCAAAATGTGCACTTCTCTAAGTCTTTAGTTCCAAGAGAATCGATGAATTGGAAGCCTTGAGAAAGTGACTTAGAGCTCCTTAGGCATGGAGTGCAAGGGTGTTTAGAGGGCTCTCAGCTAGAGCAAATAAGCATATAACCTTGCTTGTAAACCATGCAATGGGAGATTCAAAGAGACAAGGGCAAGAATGCCAATATCTTCAAGAATCTTGATGAAAATGCAATGCAACTATGCTAGAATGAAAAATGCAACTAAGGTATGGAAATGAAATTGTTACAAGCCATTACTAATTAAGCTATGTGAACTAAGCTATAACTTGAAAGGAAACTAAGTTAAGAATGCAATGAAAGAAACTAAGCTATAATGCAAGCATGAAGACTATAATAAGACTAGAATGCAACAAGCTCTCCAAAACTTTAAAGTCACCAAGAAAACCTGCAGCACAACATTAGCATCAAGAGTGGGATCCTTTGAATGAGAAAAGAGCTCTCCTTTTAAAGATAAATGGACCATGGAGATTAAGAGGCAAAAGATTTGATCAAGGGTGGAGTTTGAAAGTGGGATCAATCCTTGTGCACAAATCTCCTCCAACGAGAAAGAAGTGTTGACTTTTGTGCCCCATGTGAGACAAAAAGACCTTTTCTTCTTTTTATAAAATAGGAATAATGCTTTATTTGTGCAACTTAGGATAAGAGGTAAGTGGGGGCTTTTTATTTAATAAAAGGGGAGGGAATTCCTTTTAATTAAATAAATTCTTAGGATAAAATGGTTAATCCATAGGATATAATCAAATAAATGATAAAATTAGGATTTGATCAAGGAAATTGATTTAATTTGAAAATATTGCAAAGCATTGATTCATGAAATTGATAAATTGGTGAATGGGGGCCCAAAGTCTAGGCGACCATTTTAGGGTGCATACATTTGCCCCTCTTTGACTATTGTGAGATTGATTTGGGATCACAAAAAAACCTAGACATGTGTTCGACAGATGGGAACACATCAGGACAAATATAAGCTAATTTGAAAAAAAGAGAAGGCCAACACCCCTGTAAATAGGTAATTGTCAAGTCTCAGGAAAGGTTTGATTGATAGGTTTGATAAAGTTGAATCAAGGATTAAAGTTTGATAGGTACTGTCCCCTCATGATCGAAATCAAAGTCAGATAGAGGAGAAATAGTAAATTGATAAATTTGATCAAATCACTAGAAATCATAATCAAAGATGAAAGATGATAGAATAACCATCAAGCAGTGAAGATATGCCCTAGTTTGACTAGGTTTGATTGAGAAAGATATAGGATAAAGATGAAGTCAAACTTCAGAGAGATGAAGTGAAGGAGATGAATGGAAGACTAGAGTAGTGAGAGAGATGGAGATGAAGAAATGAAGATGCCCTAGCGAAGATCGAAGGATCAGGCCTCAAATGGTCAACCAACTGCACAAAAGAAGAAAAAATTTAGAATGTGATTTTGACTATCAAGATGAACTCAAATTTTGATTTTGATCCCGAAAATGGATCCAAGATGTCGACATTAGCCAGGGGTGCAATTTTCATGAAATTTTGAGATGTTTCAAAAATTAGGTCAAAAAGTCAAAATGCTATATAAGGGGTGAAAAAGGTCATTTTCAAATTCATTTGTCTTTTGTGATTTTGAGAACTTTGAGAGATTAGAGAGAGACTATGGCCCAGCACACAGTGATTCCCATCCACACACATCTATTCGAGCACGGTCGGTTGCACAACCGGCCTCCTTAATATGGTGCCCCAGTAAGTTTTTTAAAAAAACTAGCCGTTTGAGTCATTTAATGCATTTAAAACACATTTTTAAAGTTTTCAAATTATTCTTTAGCGATAGATCATGCGATACTTTAAAAGTATCGCACACCTGTTATATGTTGTATCATACGATAGTTCGTAGGTCCACAAAGTGTCGCACGACTGTCCAGGAAAGTATCGCACGATCCTGGATGAAATGTCATGCGACCTTGTGCGAACTATCGCACAAAGCAAGATTATTGCACCGCTATTGAAGAAAGCATCATATGATACAATATCAAAAAATAGTATCGCACCAGTATAATAAGAAGTATCTCATCTAGTTTTAATTTGAGCAATATAACATGGGTACAAACAATTTTTGTGTTTGATATTACTTGTACTGATTTTAGTCATCCATCATGATATGTTCTAACATCTAGTTTACGGGTTATGGCTTGTAGGAGATTTTTTCGGTGCTCACTATTAGAGCACTAAGAGTGGTCAGGCTATGCTATGTTTAGGATATAGATGATCCAAGTAGAGATGACCTGATTAGGATGGGGTTCGGGTACCTGTTGGACATGCCCCATATACGAGAAAACCATGGGTTGCTGATGACATTGGTAGAGAGGTGGCACAATGAGCATAACACCTTCCATCTAGTGACTGGAGAGGCCTCAATCACACTGGAGGACATCTACTAGATCCTGCGTGTACCCAGCCGTGGAGATGCGATGAGTATAATCATGTTTATAGATGTTCATTAATGTAATATTTCCATATGATGAAAAATGACATGATTTTATGTTGGCACAGGTATACTATAATCAGACTCCTACATATGGGAGACAAGCCATTCAGGACCTTTTCAAGGATGTGACCATTATTGACAGACATCTTAGCTGGGACTGGCTGATAGAGGAGTATGGTCGGCATTACCCAGTGGCATGCATCATGTGCTCGATAGTAGCACAGGCTTTGATTACTGACAGGAGTCAGAGGGGGTTCCCACTAGGCTGGGGGAGATTGGTGGCAGACTTGGTGGCACACCTGAGATGGATGGCATGGGCCCCAGCCATCTTAGTAGACATGTATCATGAGCTGCATGAGATCGTATACAAAGATGGTAGATCTTGGGTATGTGAAGCCGTCCTGGCACAAATATGGGCGTGGGAGCACATAGCCATTGTGTGACCATGAGTACAACCTTGGGAGAGGAGATGCCCCTATATTTACAGGTATACATGATTCATCACCTAGCCTCATAGTGGTGATATTACTTATTACAGGAGGCTATTGGATGAGTTGATAGCCTTCGAGTGGAGGCCATATAGGTAGTGTGAGTAGTGGAGCGATAGAGATAGCGAGCTTAGAAACATGTTATGCAGCCGGCCACTACTAGGTCAACATGCATAGATTGTTGAGCATTTTGTGATCACTCAGGTATGGAGGCAGTTTGGTCGTCAGTAGAGGGCACCAGTGGAGACAACCACATATGCCAGGGTTAGGGAGGATGAGGGACAAGGATGGATGCCAATGCTGGACTACCAGTAGGCAACACAGGAGACTGCAGGATTACAGAGAGAGCCATGGGATTACCTACCCGATATGGCAGATGTAGGTGCAGACACTGCATATAGAGGAGAGTGCCAGAGATGCCCATTTCCTAGGTTCACTATCCTAGATGCAAAACTAGAGGTAGCAGGTGGGGATGGGGATGATGGTGATGGGGGAGACGGAGGAGGGAGAGGAGGGATGAGAGCAATGGTAGGGTAGGGATCCCGATCAGGTGGCCAGAGATGATCATGTAGATAGGTATCAGATGATGAGGAGGGAGAGGAGGATGAGGTGAGACCAGTTCTCTGATGAGTGGATGAAAGGCAAGAGCAGCCTGCAGATAGGGGAGGAGAGGATCTCCGTGCCAAGATTTAGGTCTTAGAGACCGAGATACAACAGCTGAGGATTACTATTGCCATAGATGATCAGAAGCTTCTAGATGCACAAGCTGAGATAGAGCGGTGTGAGAGAGTGGCATGAGATGATGCTACGGAGATCCAGAGGGAGGCAACATGAATGATGTATTACCATGGTTTATACATAGTAGCTGTACCTGAGGGACAAAGGGTGCCACTCTACTCTGAGAGGGCAGGGAGATTGGACATGGTAGGTGACAGGATGGGACCACCGCCTCCACCACCACCTTTGCCATGTGATGGAGAGAGTCAGTCCTAGGTCTAGGGCTTTGATGTACAAACATATTTTGAGACTTTGATCTAGATTTTGGGATCTCACATTGTATTTGTATCATGCTTTATATATATGAGATGACTAGATTTATGATGTATCTTGTGTACTTGTCTCACTTGTGATGGATGTTTTAGTATTATTGTCTTGTTATATTGCTCAAATGTATGATATATGCTTATATATGCTCATGTATAGTCTCTCTCATAGATGTATGTTTAGTTCTCATATTATGATATAGACTCATGTTTTTGAAAAATGATCTTTTTTTAGATAGATATGATGATAAGATTAACCCCTTGTGATGAAAAGAATAGGATGTGATATGAAAAACAAGAATCAAAAGACATGATCGAGAAAAAGAAAAAGGTGAGTGCAGTTGACCGACAAGTTTGTGAAAGATGAAATGAGAGCTCTCTCCATATGCAAGATACAAAACTAAACTAGCATGAACCTAAGAATGCAAGCTACTATGAAAAGTGCTTTACTTGTAAGCTCACAAAGCCATTAGATTCTAATAATCATCATCAAGCTTTATCGGTAGCATTGCAAGATCATACAATACACACTAGTATAACTATGTGAATCTGAATATGATCTGTATCAGATAGGTATGTGAGAATCCCACCTAAGCATCAAACACATGTAGGTCAAGATGACTAGTGCAGTGAGGTTCCCTAAGTTTAGTATAGCAAGATTATGCTCAGATCGAGACACAAGAAAGTCAAGATGACTATAAGCATGAACTTGCGGAAAACAGTCAAGGATAATACATTGTAGATCCTAGTGTCAAGTGGAACAAGCATGAATGCTCATGACAGTTAGGATTAACAAAATATACCCATAAGCAGAAAATAAATAATACATGTCCTTGTGCCCCCAGTGTTCTAGCCATGCATCATCGAAAACTATTAAGGAGAGAATACTCAGCAAAGAAATCATCATAGACAACACACAAAGAAATAAAGTCAAGCAAGTCTCAGTGAGTCAAGTGTTTAAGTGTGTGTGTGTAGGTCATAGAGTCAAACTTTGAGTATCACATCTGCCAGTGAGAAATATCATATCATTCTAGATTGTGGGTAGGATATCTAATAAGTGTTGAGGAACACTTGATGCTAGGAAAGTGTTGAAAAACATTATTGGGGAGGTGTTGAAAAACACCGTTTGCGAGATGTCCTAAAGACTAATGCATCCAAGAGACCAAAACTGACACCATTATGCCCCCTAGACAAAGACAAAGACCAATTCCAAACCAAGGCAACAAGGACAAGGCATGATGGAGAAAGGCTAAGTGTCGAGGACGCGTGCTAAGAAACAGGTGTGCAAAAGCCTCAAGTAGTGCCTATTTTTAGGTTTTCACCACTTGACCCATTTTTTATTTTTTTTGGATTTTTTTTATTTTTTCTACCAAGGTGCCTATTTCCAGGTTTTCACCAAGGCACTTTTTTTAAAAAAAATTTAATTTTTTTTAATTTTTTGATTTTTTTTATTTTTTTAGGACTTTATATGCTTTTTAGGATTTTTTTTAGCATCATATGTGAATTTTTTTGGAATTTTTTCAGGATCAATAAATATGTATAGAGGATGCCCCCAAATAGAACAAGCATCATGGATAGAACTTCTTTAGGTGTAAGATATTGATAGGATCAGGGAGCTGCTCTCCCTCTTTAGTAGATAATAAATAAGCACCTGTCCCAAAAGCTATTGTAATGATGTAAGGTCCAAGCCAATTAGGTTCAAATTTTCCCTTTTGATCTCTATGTTGTTGGTTCTTAGGATTTTTACATAGCACAAGATCTTCCACTTGGAATTTTCTAGGGTGAACCTTTTGTTGAAAGCCTTGGACATGCACTTTTGATAAACCCTCATATGGTCAAATGATGCTTTACGTTTCTCATCTGGAAGTTCCAACACTTGGAGTCTCATGGCGTGGTAGTCTTCATCTGTAACTAGACCTTTGAGGGAAACTCTAAGTGAAGGAATCTCAACCTCTAAAGGTAACAATGCTTCAGTACCATAAGTAAGGGAAAAAGGAGTAGCCCCAATAGGAGTACGAATACTTGTTCTATAAGCTCACAAAGTCGGATTTATCTATAAATGTCAATCTCTACCATTCTTATGAACTGTTCTATGTAAGATTTGAAGAATGGTTTTGTTTGATGCCTCTGCTTGACCATTTCCTTGTGGGAAGTAAATGGAGGACCAATGTTGTTTAATCTTGAATTTCTGGCAAAGTTGTTTAAGGTCCTTATTTTTGAACTGACCTCCATTGTAAGTGATTATCTCTAAAGGTACTCCATATCAACAGATGATATGGTTCAGGATGAATAGAGAAACTGTCTTGCCCGAGGAAATAGAAAGTGGGATAGCTTCTACCCATTTAGTAAAGTAGTCAGTAGTAGTGATGATAAATTTGTGTCCACCTGATGAGTTGGGATGAATCTGCCCAACAAGATCAAAGGCCTAGTGCTGAAATGGCCAATGAGATATAGAAGGAATAAGCTCCCTGCCTGGAGCATGTATCAGGTGACCATGTTTTTGACACTTTGCACATGATTTTGCAAAAGCTATTGCATCAATCTACATGGTAGGCCAATAGTACCCTACCCTAAGCAACCTTCAGGCCATGGAAAGATCATTGGAATGCCCCCCATAGATGCCCTCATGAATGTCAACTAACGCTTGGTCAGATTCTTCCTTTTCTAAGCATCTAAGAAGTGTCCCATCTAGACCCCTCCTATACAAATCATCAGAGATAAGGGTATGGTGAGAGGCATTTTAGGTAAGGTTTCTTCATTCAGGGCCGTTAAAGGTATTAGGGATAATGCCATCATGAAGGTATGAGTAAATGGCACCATAACAAGATGATTCACGACCAACAAGGGTACATATAACATGGATTTATTGGGAGTCATAGATAGGATAATGTAGCTCTTCCACCAGGAATTCAAATCTGGATTCGTGTTTCTCTAACTAAAGGAGTGAAGCAAGTGTGGCCATAGCATCAACTACTTTATTTTCTGCTCTAGGGATTTGCTAAAATGTGAAAAATATGAAATACCATCTCAATGAATCAACCATTTTCTTATAAGGTACTAGTTTCTCATCTTTTGTTTGATATTCTTCATTGACCTGGTTGATTATCAGCTGTGAATCCCCATAGATGTGTAGCTCTATGATTCTCTGTTCTATGGTCATCTTAACTCGATTTGTTAAGGCTTCATACTCAGAAATGTTGTTTGTACATGTGAACAATAACTTATAAGACTTAGGAATCATGTATCCATGAGGAGAAACAAACAACACACCAGCTCCTAAACCATTTTGCATAAAAGATCCATCAAAGAACATCTTCCATGTTCTTGGAGTCATGTACATGAGATGCACATCTAGGAAGTCAACTTGAATAGGTGCATTATCTTGAATTGGGAAGTCAGCCAATTGATCAACTATGGCTTGTCCTTTGATTTCTTTGTGCTCAACGTACTCTATGTCAAATTCTAAAAGAATCATCATCCATTTAGCAAGTCTACCTATGAGGGCAACCTTACTGAGCAAATACTTGAGAGGATCATTTTTTTCTATGAGGTGTACTGTGTGCACAAGCATGTAATGTCACAACTTTTGGGAAGCAAACACCACTACAAGGCAAGCTTTCTCAATACTGGTGTAATTAACTTCATATGAAACAAGCGTATGGCTAATGTAATATATGGCTCTTTCTTTCCCATGTTCATCAAGTTGAGCTAGTAATGCCCCCAAGGAAGATTCTGTTGCTGAAATATATAGTATAAGTGGCTTCCCTGGGATAGGAGGCATTAAAATAAGAGGATTTTCCAAGTATTTCTTGATTTGGTCCATGCTTTTTTGACAATCCTCATTCCAGACACATTTAACTCCCTTATGTAAGTTCTTATTAAGAGGTTGAGCTCTATTTTCCATCTATGAAATGAACCTCCTTATGGATTGAAGGCACCCTTGAAGACTCCTCATTTGACTAATATTTTTAGGAGGTGGCATATCTATAATCGCTTGGACCTTTTCAGGGTCTACCTCTATTCCTTTTGTTGAAATGATGAATCCTAGTAACTTTCTAGAGGTAATACCAAATGCACACTTTTTTGGATTTAACCTTAATTGAAATTGTTCCATTCGATCTAGAATGACTTCTAAATCATCCAAGTGTGTGTCTCTTTTCTTAGACTTAGCCAAGGTGTCATCCACATAATCTTCCATGTTTTTATGCATCATGTCATGAAAAATAGTTGTCATAGCTCATTGATAGGTGGCTCCTACATTTTTTAATCCAAAAGGCATAATGTTCCAATAATGGGTACCCCATGCACAAGTGAATGCAGTCTTTTCTTGATCTTTAGGAGCTATCTTAATCTGATTATATCTAGAAAAACCATCCGTCAAGGAATAGATCTCATAACCCGCAGTCATGTCCACTATCATGTCTATATTTGGGAGTGGAAAATCATCCTTTGGGCATTCTCTATTGAGATCTCTAAAGTCTATGCAGATTCAAATGGATTTGTCATGTTTAGAAACTGGTACAATATTTGATATCCATTCAGCATAGTCAATAGCTCTTATGAATCTTGCACTAAGGAGTTTCTCTAATTCTGCTTTGACTAGAAGAGCTATATGAGGATGCACTTTTCTCAATTTTTTAAAAACTGGTTTAACACCTAGAGCTATGGACAAGTCATGCATGATAAGATTAGTGTCCAACCCTAGCATATCTGAATAAGTCCAAGAAAAGTTAATCTTCTTTCTCTATAAGAACTTGGTGTATGCTTCCCTTTCTTGTGTTAACAAGGACTGAGCCAAGTGTATCATCTGTGGAGCCTCATTTGTACCCAAATTGACTCGTTGTGTTGGCTCAACAAACACTGAAGATCTATCTTGAAAGTAACTTGGGAGATGATCAAATAACTCATCCTTAGGTGCCTCAAAGAGGTTTTCACCCTTGGATACGTCATTTCTTTTTACTATTTTTGGTTCTAACACCACCACACAGTGGTTTTTGCCATCCAAACTCTTATTCTTTTTATTCTCTTTTCTTTTTATTTTACGACTAAGGTACTTGATGTCTGGCTTTGTCATGCTGGTAGCTGGTTCACTAGTGGAAGAGACTACGGGTTCAATTGCATTCAAGTAACAAGTTATCTCATAGTCATTTTGGAATGTCAAGAGCTCAGGTTCTTGATAACATTGGGACAAAAAATGTACACTCAAAATGTGCACTTCTCTAAGTCTTTAGTTCCAAGAGAATCCATGAATTGGAAGCCTTGAGAAAGAGACTTAGAGCTCCCTAGGCATGGAGTGCAAGGGTGTTTAGAGGGCTCTCAGCTAGAGCTAATAAGCATATAACCTTTCTTGTAAACTATGCAATGGAGATTCAAAGAGACAAGGGCAAGAATGCCAATATCTTCAAGAATCTTGATGAAAATGCAATGCAACTATGCTAGAATGAAAAATGCAACTAAGCTATGGAAATGAAAGTGTTACGAGCCATTACTAATTAAGCTATGTGAACTAAGCTAGAACTTGAAAGGAAACTAAGTTAAGAATGCAATGAAAGAAACTAAGCTATAATGCAAGCATGAAGACTAGAATGAGACTAGAATGCAACAAGCTCTCCAAAGCTCCAAAGTCACCAAGAAAACTTGTAGCACAACATTAGCATCAATAGTGGGATCCTTTGAATGAGAAAAGAGCTCTCCTTTTAAAGATAAATGGACCATGGAGATTAAGAGGCAAAAGATTTGATCAAGGGTGGAGTTTGAAAGTGGGATCAATCCTTGTGCACAAATCTCCTCCAATGAGAAAGAAGTGTTGACTTTTGTGCCCCATGTGAGACAAAAAGACCTTTTCTTCTTTTTATACAATAGGAATAATGCTTTATTTGTGCAACTTAGGATAAGAGGCAAGTGGGGGATTTTATTTAATAAAAGGGGAGGGAATTCCTTTTAATTAAATAAAGACTTAGGATAAAATGGTTAATCCATAGAATATAATCGAATAAATGATAGAATTAGGATTTGATCAAGGAAATTGATTTAATTTGAAAATATTGCAAAGCATTGATTCAGGAAATTGATAAATTGGTGAATAGGGGCCCAAAGTCTAGGTGACCATTTTAGGGTGCATACAAGAATAACTAATTAATTTAGTATCTATTGATTATGATGAAAATTCAAGGCAAGAGTTTTAGTGGCGATGGCAGTGGTAGTGGAAATGATCCCAATGTCCCCATCTACACATCATCGTCAATTCCACAAGTATGTATCAAATAAAACATTTTAATTAATATATTTGATTATTATGTAATTATATGAATAATTTTATCATCACTTATTGTGCATGTGCATTAGACATTCATTGGTGGACCATCCACGTTCACAATAGATAGGGAAGGGCATCGTGCCACTTTCCTTGATGTATCTTTATTTGCATGTTAATTTGATTTACTTGATTATATTTAACTAATAAATGAATGAATAACTAAATTACTAGACAAATTATGATCAAAATCCAGAGGCACGATGATCACATTATTTTACCTGGCTTTGTGACATCACCATTGAGTCCACAAGTATATAATAATGCATTATAATTAACATGTCAGTAGTACGTTCTTATATGAATGGTTATCTTATAATTTTCCATGTACATTTGCACTAGTTGAATGTTGGAGCTTTGACTTTGACACCGCACACCAAAGGACACAATGGAACCTTCACAGAGGTATCATTTACTCATTAGTAGAGTTGTAAAAAATATATGTAATCTTGATAACTACATAATAATTTTTTTGTTTCATTTTCAGTTATTGACATCAGAGAGTCCTCCTTCTGTCCGTAATACTTTGGATCATGGAGTAGCTGCAGCAGTAGCTAGTTCTGAAGCATTGACTGAGGTATGAAAGAGATCACTTAATTTTAATTGTTAATTTTAATAGTTTGTATTGAATTTTATAATGATATTCATGTATGTATTTTAATTATTATTTTGATCATTGTTGTAGGGAGTTATTACTCTAGATCGGCAGCATGCGCCTTCGGTAGATGAACATAGTGACTATTTTCTAGTGGTAAGCGAATATTCAATTTTATGTCATTATATAATTTAATTTTGATGTATATTAGTTATTGATGCTTAAATTTTTTTTTATCAGCTCGAGCTACAGAAGAGTCTAGACAGGAGGATGAGTGAGTGCACTTGGAAGACTACAACATCCACTACATCTCCATCAACACAACGATCGAAGACAGCTTGGGATTTGTTTTCTTCCCCTGGTGGGAAAGGACTAGATTAGGGATATGGATTGTATGCCTATATGACATTAGTGGACATATTTTTTGTATATTGTATAAGTGATACATTGTACATCCATTTGGATTCGAGGAAGCCAGTTTAACTATATTGAATATATTCAATGTATGACATTATTGGACATATATATTTGGCTTCATACCCTACGAATATTTTTTTTTTATGTTTTAGGTATGCAATTCATGTGTTTGGTGTATTGATGTATACTAATTTATGTTTATGTGGATGTCTTATGCTTTATAAATTTCCCATGCCTTATAGTTATGCTTCTATGTTTATCGATGTATATTTATAATGTCACCCTAAGGAGACTAACTTGACAACATTAACTATCACCCTAAGGAGACTAACATTCCTTGTTACTGTAAACTTCGACAACATTCACTATCACCCTAAGGAGACTAACTCAACTCAAGGATTCTACAAACAACTTGGAATCCACTCAAGGAATTAACCTCACTCAAGGATCTAGTTGAGTTCTTTGAATTTTTAAGTCACTCCCACAACCATACTACTCAAATTCACTTCCTTGTTTCCTTGTTCCAATGCCTTATAGCATCAACTCTATCCTAGGCCACCTAGTGCACCTAGTGCCTCCACCACACCAAAACTCAAACTAGAGTTCACACACTGATCCTAACACCTTAGATAATCTCAACATGCTATATTTTCCATGTTACAACTTCCCATTCAATCCAATCAACTCATCTTTCACCCTTCCTCTTCTATAGCCCTTCTAGGCCTGCCTAGTAGTCCTTCCAAAATTGAAATCAACAATTTACTCTCAAAATCCCCAAACAAATTAGAAATGCTTTTATATTTTAGGCCTCGGTAATATGGTCCCATAGCACCTGATGGATCGATGCTACCTTGCATGAGCTCTGATATATGACCTCGTAAAGATCATCAATTTCATGCTTAAGGGACCTTGAGGGACAATTTGGCCTGGAGTTGTCGGCAGCATTCAAATGACTATGTGTTGGGAATGAGGTTGCCACTACTTTTTACCTGACCATTCAGAGTTGTTGGAATAGACAGTTTGATGGTAGGACCGACGGTTGGAAAGATACACAATGTTGGCCATTTGAACTAAGGAACACTGTGAGTTCTCACATCAACCAAGAATGTGTTACCAAATTTAAATGAAATTGAATCTCTGAAAACCAAGATAGGATTTTGTAGGTCCTGGCAACACGGTCCCATAGCAATTGACAGATAGATGCTACCTTGTACAAGCTCTGAGATATGACCCCGTAATGATCACTGATTTCATGCTTAAGGGACCTTGAGGGACACTTCAGCCCGGTGTCGTTGACAGTGATCGAATGACTGTGCGGTGAATGAGGTTGCCACTAGCATTTACCTGGCCATTCAAAGCTATTAGAATAGACGGTTTGATGATCTGATCAATGTTTGAAAAGATATGCAATGTTGGCTGTTTGAACTGAGGAATATTGTGAGTTCTGACATCGACGAAGAATGTGTTGCCAAATTTAAAAGAACTTGAATCTCTAAAAATTGAGAGAGGATTTTGTAGACCCTAGAAACATGGTCCCGTAGAAACTAACGGATCAATGCTACCTCACACGAGCTCCTAGATATGACCCCACAAACATCATCAATTTCATGCTTAAGGGACCTTGAGGGACACTTCGGCTCGGCCTCAGCTACGATGATCGAATGAATGTGTGTGGCGAATGAGGTGGCCACTAGAGTTTACCTAGCCATTCAGAGATGTTGGAACATATGGTTTGATGCTATGACTGATGGTTGGAAAGATACACAATGTTGGCAGTTTGAATTGAGGAACACTGTGAGTTCTAACATCGACCGAGAATGTGTTGCTAAATTTAAACAAACTTGAATATCTAAAAATTGAGACATACTTATGTAGGCCCCGACAACACGGTCCCGTACGACTTGACGGATCAATGCTACCTCGCATGCGCTCTAAGATATGACCCTGCAAAGATCATTGATTTCATGCTTAAGTGACCTTGAGGGACACTTCAGCCCAGAGTCATCAGTGTCGATCAAACAATTGTGTATGGCGAATGAGGTTTTCACTAGCATTTATCCAGCCATTTGGAGCTATTGGAAAAAATGGTTTGATGCTATGACCAATAGTTGGATAGATATGCAACATTGGCTATTTGAACTGAGGAACACTTTGAGTTTTGACATCAATCGAGAATGTGTTACCAAATTTAAATGTACTTGAATCTCTAAAAACTGAGACAATGTCAGTCAATGGCAGCTAATAGCCTTTCTTCGCTAGAGTGAAATTAAAGAGCGTGGGACTCTTATTATTGAGAATACAAGAGGGGGATTTTTTCTTTGCTAGGGTTTCATGCGTACAATGTCCTGTCTATGTCTCTGCACTGAGATTTCCATTTGTCATACCACATTTACTGTGGGATTTTTGCATTAGGGTTAGCTTTTAGTATGGCTCCAGTGAACTTCAGCCCAAAAGTTGATGCTGGTGCGCGAGTTGAAGCTTTGGAATGCCATGGTGCCTCCTCTGAACAAACATCCTTGCAAATTAATCCCAAAGGTCTTTCATGAGTTAACCTTGATATTGTTCTTAATCTGCAAGAATTTGACTCTACATGTGAATGGTTAGAAAAGCATACTCTGATTGGATATTTTGTAGGTCCCACTCCTAAAAGTATCCTTAAAGATTGGGTAAACAAGAGTTGGACCCCTCATGGGGTCTGCCTTAACGGTGTGCAAAACCTTACCAAAGGTTTTTTTCTTTGTTCATTTTTCTAACCCTTCCTAGGTGGAAGTTGTTTTTAGCTATGGGCCTTGGACGATTAGGTCATCCCTGCTTGTTTTCTAGAGATGGTCTCGAGACTTCACCATCTCGGATGACAAGAAAATTAGGGTCCCTATTTGGGTTGAGTTTCTTGGTCTCCCTTTTCCATGCTAGCCATTTACTGAGTCTATTGCTAAAACCCTTGGTAAGGTCGTTGTCATGGAGCATGACAAATTTTTTAATGCCCAACCCCAGAAGCATGTCTGTGTTGAGGTCGACCTTTCCAGGGACCTCAAGGACACTGTCAAAATACAGGTTGGTTCTCTCACCATCTCTCAAAAAGTGTTGTATCTAAATTTACCAAACACCCTCTATAGGTGCCAATCGATAGAGCACAAGATTAAGGATTGCCTGTTGGTTACCCCTCGGGTAAAGCCATTGCAAAAGGAAGCGCCGGTCAAAAATTTAGATGCTAAAAAAAAGAAGAATGGACTACTATTTTGTGAAAAGGTAGGAATTCCTTAGGTTCTAGGATGGCTCAGACTACTTCTACAGCTGTGTTGCCTCCAGAACCATCAGCTAGAGAGCCCTCGACTCTCATCGAAGTGCTGCTAGTTGTGCCGCCCACTTCACACCCTGTTATTCAGGGGAAATCTTTGGCTATGAGGCCTTCCACTTTTGAGGTGGTGCCCACGGCGCTAGCTATTTCTATGGTTTCATCTTAGTCTCTACATCGGTCTCATAGTCCTGATGGATGCTTAGATGAGCTAGAAAAAAAGTAGTTTATCTCTTCTAGAGATTAAATCCCCAGCTTTGGCTCGGTACCAGCTTTCTTGTAGAATAGTTTCTCCTCTCTTGGGGATGAGGAAACCATGCAAGAGTTCTTATGATTTTTTTGTCATGGAATGTGTGAGGTCTAACTGACCTCTCTAGAAAGTACTATGTTCATGATACCCATCTCAGACTTCACAGTCTGGACATTCTCTATCTTCAGGAAGTTAAAATTTTAGGTTTTCTGCTTAATTCTTCTTGTCGTGTCATTTGGCCGGATGGCATTTTTTTCTCTTCTCAGCATGAAGCTAGTAAAGGTGGTGTCATTACTATTTTGTCACCTCGTCTTCATTCTTCTGTTATTGCTCATGTGGGTCTGATCCAATGCAGCATGCCACTTGGATTTTGCTATCTTTTCACAACCATTCTTTTGGCATCATTAATGTTTATGCTCCCAATGATGATGTGGAAAGATCTCAGCTATGTTGTTGGCTAGTTGAAAATTTGCCTCCTACCACTTTGGTTATGTGTGGGGACTTTAATATGGTTGAGCTGGCCTCTAACAAGGAAGGGATTTTTCCTTTTCTATGGATAGTTGGGGAGAGAGAAGCCTGGTACCACATGTGCAATAAATTGGGCCTTTTTTATCCCAATGCTAACTACTGCCAACAGGGTGGGCTTTGGCATACTTGGTCTAATTTCAAAGCTGGTTCTGACCGTATATTTAAGAGATTAGATTGTGCCATGATAATGGCTCAATATTTTTTCTCTTTTTCTAAAGATCGAGGCCTACCTGTCATTCCTGTAGTAGATGTTACCTTGTCAGACCACTTTCCCATTTATTTTTCCATCACTTAGCATTCCTCTACCAAGAGGGCTACTCATATGCAATTTTACCTCAGCACGTCTATGCTGATGCATGCTTCCACTATTGCTCACATTCTTCAAGTTTGGAATTTAGAGCCTCGGCCCCACAATCAACTTGGTTGGATCTAGTGGTGGAATGACACCATCACCCGTACTGCAAGATTTCTTCACATTTACAGCTACCAGCTTTCCTGCTATAGGAAGCGTGCTTATGAAGCTGACACTAAGGCTATTTGCAATGCTGCTGATGTGCTTGCGTTGAACCCTTTTGACTCTGATCTTCAACTTAAGCTAGCCCAGCTTCATCATGAGAAGAAAATTGCAGATGCCTATGCTGCTCGTGGAGCTCAAATCAAAGCACGCCTCCACTAGTTGGAGGTGGGTGATAAAGCCTCTAAGGAGTTTTTTCAGCCTCTCAAAGCCCGGCATACCAATGTTGGTATTCAAAAAATCAAACAAGGCTCTGAAACCCTTACTGAGCTACTTGCCATTCTTCAAGATTTTGTTCAACACTATGAAAAAGTGTTTGCTTCGCAGGGCAATTCTATTGTGCGGGAAGAGGCTCTTAAGGCGTGTATTGCTATTACTCTAGACTGCATAGTGGTTGAGTAGCAGGCCTTTTGTGAGCAACTACTTACCATCAGTGATCTCAAAGAAGTGGCTTTTTCTATGGCCGATGATAAGTCTCCAGGATGTGATGGCTTCACTTACGAATTCTACAAGCACTTATGGGATGCTATAGGTCCTGACCTGCATAAAGTTTATCTCGAGGCCTTTCATAATAAAAGTTTGGGTGCTTTAATCAAACAAGGGAATATAAAATTCATACCTAAGTCTGGTGATCTCGAGGATGTTTTTAATTGGTGGCCCATCACCTTGTTGAATATCTCCTACAAGATAATTGCTAAAGCTTTATCTCTCAAAATCAGACATCTCCTTCCTCTTATTGTTCGCCCTGAGAAAAATAGTTTTATTAAATCCAGGTATATCCTTGATAACATTATTGCTGTTTGGGAAGGGATGAAATGGGCTCGTTAGTTTAAATAGGCCACTCTATTCCTTAAAATTGATTTTGCTAAAGCTTATGACCGCATTGAATTGCCTTTTATCCTTGCCATGCTCCAAGCTCTTGGGTTCGGTCCTAACTTCTTGCACTCTATTGAAATGCTTTTTGGTGATGCCTCTGCATGCATTACTATCAATGGGTCTCAATCTGATACTTTTGGGCTTTTTAGATCCATCCAATAAGGTTTTTTGCTGGCTCCTGCATTATATGTGCTTGTTGCTAAACGCTTTGGGTATTTGCTTGCCAATTCTATTTCCTCTAGTTTGGTTTGGGGCATTTCCCTTCCTGAATCCTTTTGTCAGCTTGTTAATGGTCATTTTTTTTATGATTCCTTTCTCACTCTTATTGAGGATGAGGAGAACATTTCTAATGCCTTACAGTGCCTAGACACCTTTTGTCAAGCCTCTAGATCTGCTATCCAATGGCATAAGACTCTTTGTTTCAGACAGTCTTTCCTTCTAGCTCCTCCCTAGCTTGCTAATTTTGACTGGAAATGGGTTTAGCATTGGAAAGTTTTCTACTTCCTGGGCATTCGCTTTTCTTTTCATGGATCTTCTATGGACTTATGGAATGGCGTGCTTGCCAAGATTGAGAGAAAGTTGTAGTATTGGATTTGCAAGCCTCTCTCCCTTGCTGGAAAATTTTAGATTTTCACCAAAGTGCTGGCTACTACTCATGTCTACTACTCTTCTTGTTGGGCTCCTTCTAAAGCCTTGTATCTCAGGCTGGAGCACCTCCTAAGAGATTTGATTTGGGCCTCTGGAGCTGACAACCATGGGTTCCACAGGGTTGTATGGGAATATTGTTTCCTTCCTCATGATTCTAGTGGCCTTGGCCTTCTCTCCACCTAGAAGCAAGGTCATGCTCTTTGTGCTAAGTGGATTATTTAGGCTCTTACTGGTAATGAGGCCTGGAAGATTCTTTTCAGGCACTGCATCTCTTTAGGATTCCCTGCTCACAGGTTGACTTGGAAGGGCATTGGTCTTCAAACCTTTCTCACTATGAAAGAACCTATTTAGATTCAGGGTACTTTCATTATCAAGAGTTTTTGGAAAGCCTGGGAAGCTATTAAGCCTTGGCTTCATTGGGATGGTGATACCTTTTGCAATGGGATTTCTTTTAATCAACAGAACCTTTGGTGGTCCCCATTGTTCTCTATTCAAGGCATCCCTCTGGCCAAGATCCAAGGGGCCAGTGCTCTGCATTTTTTCAAACATGGCATTTGGACTCCCAAGGACCTCTTTTTAGGGCCATGATGAGTCTCTACTCTTGGGAGGATATGCAGGTGTAGTACCATTTGGCTTGCACAGATCATCAGACTTTTGATCTACTAGTTTCTGCAATTATTGATAATTTGATTCATAAGCTTGGTATTCAGGTTGTTTGGCCCTAGTGGAAGGATTGGAAATGGTATCCTGCTACACCTTTCAGCAACTACAAGTTGAGGTTGGGCTACAGATGGTTGTCTCCCTAGCTCTTGATGGTGGACACTCTTAACCAAAGATGGCATCTTCATTCTTCCACTTCTCATTGGAGCTCTCACTTTTAGACCATATGGGCTGCCATTATAGAGCCCAAGATGGCTCTCTTTTCTTGGTGTTTAATTTTCCAAGGTCTTCCTGTGGGACCTAGGCTCAAACATCTGGGTGTTCATGACCCTCGATGTCCTTTCTATGGTCATCCTGAGACATTTTTACACATTTTCTGGTCCTGTAGGAGAGTTCAATAGTACTGGTAGTGGATTCATGATTTTTTCAAACCTTTTAGGCTTGAGCCCTTCTCCTGGCATATGATTGTTTTAGGAGATTCTCCTGAACTTCCTTCCAAGTTTACCCAGATTTGGCATACTTTCAGGATGTAGATTTTGTTCACTTTGTGGAAAGATAGGAATGCTGTTATTTTTTCTCACATCTTTCTTGATACAAATGTTGCTCTATATAACAAGGATTTCATATGTAATAATGTCATGATGCAGATTCAGGTTCAAGCCAATAAAGTGGCTCTAGAGGTGGCTCAACTGCAGGAGCTGCTCAATCATTGGGGTAATGCCCCCTGCATTGTTGCTAGGGTTCCTCCGAATGCTATGTCTACTGAAGATACTCCCCTCAGAGGGTGTCACCATGGGTGCAGCTCTTTGGCTCACCACTCTCGTACTCCATGGTCTCAGGCTCCCCGCCACCACTCTCCTAGAGGTGGTGACGATGGCTGGTGGTGCCGCTCAGCTTCTCCACCTTACTGTGACTCTGGGTGGTCTCTAGCTTTGGCTCAATCCACCCCTCTTGATGCTCCTAGCACTCCTTGTGGTTTTGATTGGCATCCTACCACTTCCTCCAATTTTCCCCGCTTGGCGCTGGCTATTTCTCCGCCCAGGGTAGAAGAGAAAGAAAAGAAAGAAGCTGAAGAAGATGGTTGGTCGCTCCTCGACCCTCTTGTTAACCCCAATGATGTGTGGAGTTCAGATGATAAAGATCCTCCTCCTTCTGGCACTGCTCTTGCTCCTTAATGACTTTATGCCCTTTTCTTTTATGAATAGTTGTTATCTATTTCTGGCTTTGCCATGTGAACTCTATAGGGTGATTTTTATGTCCCCTGACCCCTTTTTTGTGAATATGTAAATTTAATATTTTATTAATAGAAAAGACACTATTTATAAAAAAAACTAAGAGAGGCTTTTGTAGGCCTTGAACACATGGTCCCGTAGCACCTGATGGATCAATACTACCTCCAACAAGCTCCGAGATATGACCCTGCAAAGATCGCTAATTTCATGCTTAAGTGATCTTGAGGGACACTTTGGCCCGAAGTCGTCGACGATGTTCGAATGAATGTGTGGTGAATGAGGTTACCACTAGCATTTATCTGGCCATTCGAAGCTATTGCAATAGATGATTCGATGCTACAATCGACGATTGGAAAGATACGCAACATTGGCCGTTTGAACTAAGGAAGACTGTGAGTTATGACATCAACTGAGAATGTGTTGCCAAATTTAAATGAAATTGAATCTTTGAAAACCGAGATAGGCTTTTGTAGGCCCCAAAAACATGGTCCCATAGAACTAACAAATCGATGCTATCTCACACGACCTTCGAGATATGACCCCACAAAGATATCTAATTTCATGCTTAAGGGAACTTGAGGGACACTTCTGCCCAACATCATTGGCGATGATCGAACGACTGTGTGTGGTGAACGAGGTTTCCACTAGCATTTACCCGACCATTTAGAGCTATTGGAATAGATGGTTTGATGCTATGAATGATGGTTGGAAAGATATGGAACGTTGGCCATTTGAACTGAGGAACACTTTGAGTTCTAACATTGACTGAGAATGTGTTGCCAAATTTAAACAAACTTGAATCGCTAAACACTGAGACAAGCTTTTGTAGGGCCTGGAAACATGGTCCCATAGAAACTAACAAATTGATGCTACCTTGCATGAGCTCTGAGATATGACCCCACAAAGATCATCAATTTCATATTTAAGGGACCTTGAGGGATACTTCAGCTAAACATCGTCAGTGGCGATCGAATGACTATGTGTGGTGAATGAGGTTTCCACTAGCATTTACCTAGCCATTTAGAGATGTTTGAATAGATGGTTCGATGCTACGACCGATGGTTGGAAAGATACGCAACGTTGGCCGCTTGAACTGAGGAACACTGTGAATTCTGACATTGACCAAGAATGTGGTTCCAAATTTAAATGAACTTGAATATCTAAATACCAAGATAGGATTTTGTAGGCCCTAGCAACATGGTCCCATAGCACCTAACAAATTGATTCTACCTCACACGAGCTCTAAGATATGACCCTGCAAAGATCACTAATTTCATGCTTAAGAAACCTTGAGAGACACTTCAGCCTAGATTCATCAGCGGCGATCGAATGACTATGTGTGGAAAATGAGGTTTCCACTAGCATTTATCTAGCTACTCAGTGCTCTTGGAATAGACGGTTCGGTGCTACGACCAATAGTTGGAAAGATACGCAATGTTGGCCATTTAAACCAAGGAACACTTTAAGTTCTGACATCGACCAAGAATGTGTTGCCAAATTTAAATGAACTTGAATCTCTGAAATTTGAGATAGGCTTTTGTAGGCCTTGGCAACACAGTCCTATAACACCTAAAAAATTGATGCTACCTTGCACAAGCTCCGAGATATGATCCCACAAAGATCACTAATTTCATGCTTAAGCAACTCTGAGGGACACTTCGGCCCGGAGTTGTCAGTGGTGTTCGAATGACTATGTGTGGTGAAAGAGGTTTTCACTAGTGTTTATCTAGCCATTTGGAGCTATTGGAATAGACGTTTCGATGCTACGACCAAAGGTTGGAAAGATATGCAATATTGGCCGTTTAAACTGAGGAACACTGTGAGTTTTGACATCGACGAGAATGTGTTGCCAAATTTAAACAAACTTGAATCTTTGAAAACTGAGATAGAATTTTGTAGGCCCTCACAACATGGTCCTATCACACCTAACAGATCGATCCTACCATGCACGAGCTCCGAGATATGACCCCACAAAATTTTCCAACTTCATGCTGAAGGGACCTTGAGGATCACTTTAGCCTAGAGTCATCGACGGGGATCAAATGACTGTGTGTGGTGAATGAGGTTTCCACTAACATTTACCGAGCCATTCGGAGCTGTTGGAACAAATGGTTCGATGCTACGACTGACGGTTGGAAAGATACACAATGTTGGCCATTTGAATTGAGGAACACTATGAGTTCTGACATCGACCAATAATGTGTTGCCAAATTTAAAAGAACTTGAATCTCTAAAAATAGAGATAGGCTTTTGTAGGCCTCAACAACATGGCCTCGTAGCACCTAACAGATCCATCCTACCTCACACGAGCTCCAAGATATGACCCCGTAAAGATCGCTGATTTCATGTTGAAGGGACCTTGACGGACACTTCAGCCTAGAGTCGTCAGCGGTGTTCGAACAACTGTTTGATGCTATGGCTGATGGTTGGGAAGATACGCAACATTGGCCATTTGAACTTAGGACACTGTGAGTTCTAACATCGATCGAGAATGTGTTGCCAAATTTAAACAAACTTGAATCTCTAAAAAGTGAGACAGGTTATTGTAGACCTTAGGAACACGGTCACGTAGCTTTTAGCAGATCGATGCTACCTCAAACAAGTTACAAGATATGACCCCGCAAAGATCAGTGATTTCATGCTTAAGTGACCTTGAGGGACACTTCAGCCTGGAGTCATCGACGATGATCAAATGGCTATGTGTGGTGAATGAGGTTGCCACTAGTGTTTATCTGACCATTTGGAGTTGTTGGAATAGATGGTTTGATGCTACGATCGATGATTGGAAAGGTACACAATGTTGGCCATTTGAACTGAGGAACACTTTGAGTTTTGACATGGACCAAGAATGTGTTGCCAAACTTAAATGAACTTGAATCTTTGAAAACCAAGACAGGCTTTTGTAGGAATTGGCATAACGGTCTTGTAGCACTTGAAGGATTGATGCTACCTCACACAAGATCCAAGATACAACCCTCCAAAGATCACTAATTTCATGTTGAAAGGGACCTTGAGGGACACTTTGGCATGGAGTTGTCAGCGGCGATTGAACGAATGTGTGTGGCAAACAAGGTTTCCATTAGTGTTTACCTAGCCATTCAAAGCTATTGGAATAGATGGTTCCATGCTATGACCGATAGTTGGAAAGATATGCAACATTAGCCATTTGAACTGAGGAACACTGTGAGTTCTTACATTGACCGAGAATGTGTTGCCAAATTTAAATGAACTTTAATCTCTGAAAATTGAGACAGGTTATTGTAGGCTTCAGCAACACAGTCCCGTAGCACCTGATGGATCCATGCTAGCTCACACGAGCTCTAAGATATGACCCCACAAAGATCACCAATTTCATGCTGAAGGGACCTTGAGGGACACTTTTTCCTAGAGTTGTCGATGGGGATTGAATGACTGTGTGTGGAGAACAAGGTTTCCCCTAGCGTTTACCCAGCCATTTGAAGCTTTTAGAATATATTGTTCTATTCTATGACCGATGGTTGGAAAGATACGCAACGTTGTCCATTTGAACTGAGGAACACTGTGAGTTATGACATTGACCGAGAATGTGTTGCAAAATTTAAACAAACTTGAATCTCTGAAAACTGAGACAAGTTATTGTAGGCCTCGACAACATGGTCTCCTAGCACCTGATGGCTCCATGCCACCTCACAGGAGCTCTGAGATATGACCTTGCAAAGATCATCAAGTTCATACTGAAGGGATCTTGAGGGACACTTCATCCCAGAGTCATCAGCGGGGATTAAATGACTGTGTGTAGCAAATGAAGTTTCCCCTAGCATTTACCCAGCCATTCGATGCTATGACCGACGGTTGGAAAGATACGCAATGTTGGCCATTTGAACTGAGGAACACTGTGAGTTCTGACATCGACTGAGAATGTGTTGCTAAATTTAAATGAACTTGAATCTATAGAAATTGACATAGGTTATTGTAGGCCTCAGCAACACGGTCCTGTAGCACCTAACAGATCCATGCTTTCTTGCATGAGTTCCGAGATATGACCCCGTAAAGATTGCCAATTTCATGCTGAAGGGACCTTGAGGGACACTTTGGCCCATAGTCATCGGTGGCGTTCGAATGACTATGTGTGGTGAATGAGGTTTCCCATAGCTTTTACCTGGCCATTTGGTGCTATTGGAATAGACTATTTGATGCTATGACTGATGGTTGGAAAGATACACAACATTGGTCGTTTGAACTGAGGAACACTTTGAGTTCAGACATTGATCAAGAATGTGTTACCAAATTTAAATGAAATTAAATATATGAAAACTGAGATAGGATTTTGTAGGCCCCGACAACACGGTCCCATAGCACGTGATGGATTGATGCTACCTCACACAAGCTCCAAAGTATGACCCCACAAAGATTGGAAATTTCATGCTAAAGGGACCTTGAGGGATGCTTCAGCCCAGAGTCATCGATGGGGATCGAACAACTATGTGTGGCGAATAAGCTTTCCACTAGTGTTTATCTATCCATTCGGAGTTGTTGGAATAGATGGTTCCATGCTACGACTTCAGCTCACTGTTGGACCTTGAGGGACAATTTCGCTCAAAGTGCAGTCTAAGAGCAGTGAATTAAAATATTTGCATAAAATGTGATTTGGATTAGTCTATGATGTGAGGAATTTGCCTTGGTTGTTATTTATCTTTCTAGAGGAAATTACCGATGTTCTTGATAGTGACTAGATTTGGGGTCACAATCAGTGATTGGGAGAGCCTTGTTTTGGCACTAGTCATGTAGTACAAGCACTGAAATTGAGTTTTTGGCACAGGCTGGGAAATTTTTATATAACAACATGTGATAGAGTTTGGGGAGTTTTTAGTGTTTAAATACATATGTGGGATGTATTTCAGAGTTCAGATATATGGGAAGAATGGTTGTGAAAAAGATATTTCGACGAATTCTGATCACTTGACGAACATAAAATTATCTGTTGAGTTGAAAATAAAATCAACAGAAGAAGCTGAAAATGAAGTGAAAATTATCTCTATTTGATGTAGAGGAAAGGGTAGTGGACCTTATTTACCAACTAAGTTTTCCAATTTGACTTAGAAACCCACACTTTTCCCAAAGGTGTACAATGACTTTATAAGACTCCACCCAACCATGACTCTTCACAATGCAAACTAATGATAGATTTGAAGTGTTTGATGTATATAAGGATGGATTAAGGTTGTTTTGAGGTTTCTAGACTTATCTCCCACTCACAATAGCAAAAATTCACTAAACAGTCCTAAGGGCCTAATTGCTCTGTCTAGTAGCCCTATCCAGCGATAAAATGGACCATAACTCTGTACTTTCTCAAAGGATGAACAAAAAAGATGATATATTTGGATACCCTTTTCCCCCTACCACAACATACTACAAGATTACTATAGACTCTTTTGGATCATGTACGACTGTCCTCACTATGTGACCCCAAAATGCACTAAAATTGGGTGATTTTACATAGCATCAGCTAGCTACTTATATTGCAAAGATCCCAAAATTCTAGAAGTGTCTCAATATGTTATAAAATCTCTAAATCCAAGATTAACTCAACCCGGCACCTCAGGAACATCAAAAGCCCCAAATTAGCCCTCTTAAACCCTTGATTTGAGGGTTTCTTCAATCTCTCTCCTCCAAGCACTTCCTGACCTTCTTGGTGATTGATTCACCATAAATATACCAATATATGATCAACCAAATCATAAAAATATCATCCTATGAAGCCCGATCTTCTACTGTTGCTCCCTAGCTATCATTTCTCTTAAGGAACACACTATTCCAACCAATGATCATTCTAATTCTTTAATCATCTGCAAGTATGATCATTATAAAACTATATTAAAATGTTATTAATCATCCTTCCATGGGTCCTAGGCCTTTGGGTCCATGGAAAGGGTATAGATTACAAAATACTCTTCAAAACAAAGGAAACACTTAGCAAAACCAGTCTAATTCATTGTTGTTGAAGAAACAATCATGTCTAAAAATCCTTCAAAACCTTTCAAACATATAGTGCACCTGCCAAATGTATTACTTGATCTTCTAAACCTTTATTCTAATCAGATGTACATAGAAAAGATAAAGATCCTCAAAAGAAATAATGCATTTGCTGACACAGTCAAGCTTGCTACAGCCAAAATGCAAAGAACAGGGAGTTTGATGTGAATCCAAATACATTCAATTGGTTAATGAATGTTTCAGATTGATTTCTATTCCATCTTTCACTTTGAGAACAAATCTAAAGTAATAGATCATAATGATAATGCATAGAACACAAGGATTGCAGATTAAACTTGTGATTTTATTGAAAATGTTGTTCTTGCCATACACTTCCAGGTATCATGCCCATACAATGGAATTATCTACAATATAAGAAATCAAATCTTAACTTCCCCAACCATACACAACTGGTTTGAGGGATTAGTTAAGTGATTTTAATAATAAAATCCCATTTCCCTCCTAAAGTCCTAACTAGTCATTACTTTTAAATATTTGAATTTTTAAACCATAAAAATGGCTTTATTGTATAATTAACCCTTTCTAAATGATTCCTAATGCCTTGTATTTATCCCATGACCCATCCTAGACTCTTAAAACATAATTTAAGCTTGGACAATATTGGTCCATTTACAAACAAGATTTTGTAGTCCATTGAGGACATTACAAACATGAAAACATTACATTAAATCATGATAGGTGCCAATATATTATAGTTTATGTGATTTTAATCCTTGAGAATGCCTTTGACCTCCCAATGCAACAACATAGGACCAAAATCCATAAAAGGTACACAACATTCAATTCCACAAAAGCCCACAATCTCTTCAAAAGATATTGGGAGCTAGTGAAAAATCCTTATACGTATGCTCTTAATTACCCACAAACAATGCTTTAAATCAAGCCTTGTATACAATCCAATCCCATACTTGTGCATTTGAGAATTATAAGAAACTTAACTTGCAAAACATTCCAGTCAGTTGTTCATACAAGCATAAAATCCATGGCTCCAAAAGCTTCTAGGGCTTCCACAACTGTTAAAGTAGATGGTATGAAAGGAGAGAATGAATTAAAGGCTTCTCCAAAGCTGAGAAAAGAAAAGAAAGTGATGTTCAAGCCCACAAAGGATTCAACAGTCAAAGCAATGAAATTTGAGAATAAGAAGAAGAAGAGGAAGAGAAGTGTAGTAAGTTACAAGAGGTTTATATACAAGGTGTTGAAACAAGTGCATCCCTCCAAGGAATATCCAGTGCTTCCATGGATATCATGGAGAGCTTCATGATTGATATTTTTGATAAGATTACTCCTGATGCTGCTTCTCTACTGAAATATAACAAGAGCATGACACTTTCCTCCAGAGAAATTGAGACTGATGTCAAGTTTGTTCTGCCTAGAGAGCTAGCTAGGCATGCTGCTTCTGAAGGAAGTAAGGTTGTTACCAAGTTTCCTACTACTTTGGGTTAGGTTTTGTTGGAAGATTTTAGGTTTTTTGTATGTGGTGTTTATGGAAGACTTGTTTAGAAGTTGGTTTTGGCTTGGGTTTATGTTAAAATGGGCTCGTTGAAGGGTTAGGGGGTAGAGGAAGTGTTCACCATTCAGGTCATCGGGAAAGTCTAAGAATGATATCAAATTAGTAACTTTGAAACGGGTATTTGAAAGTGTAAAAACATTCCTAGGTTGTTTGGGGATATTGTGAATGAATTGCTGATTTCAAGGTTTGAAGGGCTACTAGGTAGGCCTAGAAAGGCTATAGTAGAAGAATGTTGAAGGATGAGTGGATAGGAGTGAATGGGAAGTTGTAACATGGAAAATTTACCATGTTGATATGATCTAAGGTGTTAGGACCAAGGTGTGAAGTCTGGTTTGAGTTTTGATGTGGTGGAGGCACTAGGTACACTAGGTGGCCTAGGAGGGTACACTATCTAGATAAACCAAAATGTAAACCTTCCATTTCAGAGAGGGAGAAGTTGGAAAGGAAATGAGATAGTGCATCCTTGAATTGAGTTGGTTCCTTAAGGATCTTCCATGGCCTTCCAAGTATAATGTGCCTGCAAGTCATTGGCATAAAAACATAAAGTTTTTTTTATTAATAATGAGAAATATTTTTACAACTCAGCTCAATAAGAGCACCGGAGGAAAGAGCTGAGCAGAGAAAACCTTCCGGTATTGCCCCAAAAAATAGAAGAGAAAGGTTGTCATTAAATCTTACAAACTTCCCGTTATACATACGGGGTAATGCATGAGCAATTTACAGTCCACCCAATTTACAGTGCTATATAAATTTGACATGTTACAATATTTTCTATCTCCATTTAGTCCAATGAGCCAATTGGATCTGCCCTACCCTTGATTGTCTCAATTATTGCCTTGTGGTTTGACTCATGAATCTTACAAACATTTTTATTATGCGGTCTTCCCCCATATCTGATCAAGTGGAAATTTGATGCAATGGTGAGGTTTGAATAATGAAGAATCTTTCTGTGTGTCTCCCAATCCGCGAACAACCACAACCTAGGGTTCTTCATAGCATACCATCTAATCCATGTACCAGTTACAACCACTGCTCCTATAGGGTATTCTAATTCTTCACCATGGATAACCGAGTGATCTAGTTTATTTTTTACCTCAACACAACAACACAAATAATAATCTGTCCCTTCTTCATTGTCTTCAAGTGCAATAACAACAAAAACATGGCCTGTAATGATATAAACATAATGAGGACATTAGTTTACTGAATATTTATGATAAAGTACTAAATTTGAGATTATTTGTATGTGGAAAATTTTACCTGGTTGTACTAGATCAGATAAGCGATCAAAGTCAATGGATGATTCCATTTCTATCAGTTGTAGTGATTCATGGGGATGATAGGAGGCAAGTGGACTCAAAATACATGTATACCATTCATCAGACCATTCCTTTGACTCACACCAATCCCAATCTTCATTTACACATGATGAACAAAAGCACACCATATGTCATGTGTGGATACTCCATGAATCTGCACTACAAATTCTAAAAGAGTGTAGCTCACTCGATCATGTGCATGTACAAAAATCCTCATATGGTGCAATGTTAGTTTCATCCATCAACCAAAAAAATCTATGAACCATAGAATCACGTTCATTACCTCTACCCATTGTAGCATTACACCACTGGACAATACATCTCGTATCTGACAATGTTGCTTTCTCTTTGTACTTTAATTATTCACGTGCTAAGGCTCTTTTAATACATACACTTGTGCCATTGTGCTCTCCCTTTCCATGACCGGAATCTATGAAATTCCACACATATTGAATTCCAGTAATCTTATGCATCTTGTACAACCAATAAAACATCCAAGAATTCTTGAATTGTGATGCACAATTATTTGACCATATGATATGTCGATGATATTTTATGCCCCTGTTTACCAAATGACCATAAAATAGTTGAAAGAAATTATGTATAAACTCTATAGAATGTGAGCGATCATCACTTATATAAGAATGATACTCCCTCAATATCCTCATGTTCTCCTCTGTACTGTCTGGTGCATGCATGAATACTATATGAACAAATATAGCAACCTATTGAGAGCTGTAATACTTTGCTTGCACCTCATTCTGTGGTTGCAGTGTGTAGTTCTCTACAAAGTCCACAACTGAAACAATGGTATCAAGTGGTAATGTGTCCTTGCACAACTTGAATTGCATATCCAACCATCACGCTCTATGTGTATGCCTTGCATACTCATAAATAATTTTTTTACAAAAAATGTCCATGAATTGATACACTGGATTTTTTTCAATTACTAAATCACATCTTTTAGCATCTTTTCCATCTTTTAGATTGTATGTCATGGTCTTATATTTTCCAAATTACAATATTTCATTACCGATTGCATGCATACTCTCCATATGTTGACAAATTGACAAATGTCACAAACCTCCGCAATCTATGCATGTACCATTCAAGCATGAGAGCTTGTAAAATTGTTGACCATCCACTCTTTCACATAAAATGGTAGATATTAATTCCCTTGAAGATCTAGGTGGGATATTTATGTTACAATCCTACAAAACATTGTTAGAGTGAAAATCTACACATATATTCCTATAAACTTCAAAATGGTTAGAAAATTCAATATGTACCCTACAAAAACAAGTTGTGCGTGTGTGATTTATCTTCACATAAAAAGCTTTACACATTTAAAAATATCTCTAACTAATTTTAATTTGAGGATACATATGCATAAATTTTGCAAAGAATTATGTCTGAGTTGAATCCAAAAAATGTTTTAGATGTGGAACACGAATTCGACTACCAATCTTCCTTCTTACAACATCTCTTTGATTAGGACATACTCGTGTATTATTCTTCCAAAATTCTTCAATCAAGGATTTCAAAGCTTCAACAATTGCTTTATCTTTTCGCGGTATTCTACCGGAAAATGCCCATAACTCATTGCTATTTGGATCTTCCACTCTTTGACGCCTTCCTAGGGCTCTCATTAGAGACTTTATACTTATTTTCAATGTTTTTCTTATCTTTCTAATGAGTCGAGATTTCTTCATTTGAGTGCTTACTATCATTGATGTAAGTACACATCGTGTGACATTACTATCTTTCATGCATGATGTAGAACCTAAACTCTCATATGCAGTCATTAGATTATTTACAATATATTTTTCACTTGACTCATCCATCATTCTTAGCCCAAGAATCTTCATGATGGGCCTAAATTTTAGATTTCTCATCATTTCAACAAATAGTTGACATCTTCTTGTCATGTTTAAATTCTCAAAAAATGATGTCCAAATACGATTAGCATTTCTTTGACAAGTATGCTTGGGAATCTTGTCAGGCATTGCTTGCAAAATGTTAGTATCAATATCAATCAAATATTTTGACTTTCTATAAATAATTCTAGGAGCATCAAAAATATTATGTGTGAATTGCATACCATCTTGAGTGCCTTCAACATGAAATGATGTTGTGCCTACACCTTGGGATGTAGACAATGGTGTACCTTCAACATGATACAAGGGTGTGCCCACACCTTCAGAAGTAGACAATGGTGTGCCTCCAACATTGGATGATGATGTCACTTCAACTTGGGAACTCATAGATGATGTTCTTGCATCTTCATAATTCAATTGTCTTTTTGCACACAAGTTTCTCATTCGTTGTCTTTTTTTTTCCAATTCCAATTCTCTCTTACTTTGTATTGATGTTTCATATTCCTCATCCAAAAAAAAATCTTCTTCTATGGTATCTAATTTTTTTTGTTCACGAAGTTGTCTCATTCTTTCCCTTTTCTTCTCTTTGTCTCTTTCATTCTCTTCCGATGTTAAATTCTTTGCTCATTTCCTTAGAATGATGATGATTTCTACACATGAATTGATTACAATTTTAAAAATATAATATACATGTAAAATAAGAAGTCAAATTATAATATAAACCTCTTACAATATGACAAATTATAATATAAATTTATTACAATTATATTAAATTATGTATAGAACAAGTCTATATCATACCAATTATAAACCAAAACACTCTATTCACATTTGACATGTAAAAAAATAAAAACCTTAGTTCAATCGATAAATTTTGGTGATAATGATTGACTTTCACAATTTGATGTTGATTTTTAAACAAAAAGATGGTGCAAATTGATAGAATATTCTTCTTTGTCACTATCAACACCATGAAAAGTGAATACTTTTCATATAACACACAGAACTCAGACAACATACAAAAAAAGTGGGCCTCTTTCACAAGATCCTTGGCAAAGAAGACCGTTTATTTGAATTTTGCATAGCACGAGTGCATTGTAGCGTGTGCGCCCTATGCAAAACTAAAAAGTGTTATGCATACTATTGAATAGGGCATGCACCCTATGCAAAATAAGAAAAATGGAGAGAGAGAGAGAGAGAGGGTAGGAAGGTGGGAGAGAGCATGTGTGTGTGTGTGAGAGAGAGAGGGGGTGAAAGATGGTAAGAAGGGAAAATATAGAGGATAGGAAGGTGTAGAGAGAGAGAGAGAGCTCTCTCTCTCTCTCTCTCTATTTCTCATCACTATTTAAATCTGTCTTAAATAGGGCACACGCCCTATAGGGCGAGTGCACTATTGAAATCTATGACTTTCATAGGGCGTGCACCCTATGAAAGTCATAGATTTCAATAGTGCGCTTGCCCTATAGGGCGTGCACCCTATAGGATGCATGCGCTTTGTAAGGCATTGGAATTTACCAATCCTAAGGCTTGGCTTTGCCTTGGAGATCCAACCCAAAGGCTTGGATGATTGAAATAGGCCTGAGACGTGTTTTCTAGTAGACATACAAAAAAATGACATCTTTTTTTGTGTGCTCCTCGTCAAGTTTACTCGTGGCTCAAGAACGTAAAAATTAGACGACGTGATATTGCAGATCTCTCTATTAGCTATCTAAGCATATAATTTATTGTGAATTCTAATTATGTTAAGTTTTTCAACTCTAATTTCTTTTGTGTGTAAGTCCATTTTTTGTAAAAAACCAACATGTAGTATTTTGGGCATAGATTTTGGATCGTTCATCAAAATTTGCAATAGGTTACACTTTTAGAAACTAGACTCCATTCTACACACTTTAAAAAAAAAAGAAAATTTGATTTTTGATTATTTTAAAATGATTTCTAGGGGGACCACACAAAAATTTCATGTTTTCAAGATGTGTGCACTTTGTAAATTCATCAAAAATTATACATTCATCAAAAAATTACCAAAAAATTCTGGGATAAACTACGTGGTGTTAGCTAACTTCTCACTTGAGCATTAATTTTTTTTATTTTTAAAGTTAACATTTTAGGGGGAGCACACCAGATGCTATGTTATATTTTTTCACAAAAAATAGGACCACTTTTTGTGCTCCCCCTTTTTGATGGCCTTAATCTGCACCATTTTCAAAATAAGTTGATAGTTTGGGAACTAGATTCAAAGTATTACAAATCTTTTTTTTGTCATATCTTAAAATTTTGAGTCGAACTATCTTCAATTTCTTGTTGAAGTTCAGAGTTTGTTGATTTTAGGAAAAAAGTGGCATCTTATACCCCCTTTTTGGTCCCCCATCTTTGTGCACTTACCCTTTCAAAGGTTGAAATTGTAGATTTTGTGGCTCATCAGTTTGAATTGAAAAAGTGGATGATATATTTTATAGGGTGGTCATACAATAAAAAACTTGGGTTAACAAAGTTCTGCATAATAATCTCTCAACCAATGAATTCGAGTCACTTACAAAATGCAACCTTAGTGATAGAAATCTGAGATGCAAGCAATGTTTTCAAGAAATAAGATATCAGGTCAAATAATTTTATGAAATATAGTTTGATGTTTCCTCTAAGGTCATCCTTAAACCATTTTGGGACAATATAAAGGAAGAATTGTAGCTGTGACTGTGCAACCATGCAATTACAACTTGTATCAAGTCAGAATTTATGGCAGTTTTACAAATCCAAAAATAGTAATGAATAACCTTTTATTGGCATCTCATTTTTTAAATCTCTCCATTGAGAATTTAGATAACTAGGTTTTAGACCACATATCTGAAATTGAGCTCAATCCAACGGTGGAGTAAAAAGATATGCCCCCCGCATGGAGACCTATTTTTTCTGTCATAAATATTTTTGTCCACCCCAACATTAAAATATTTTTATTGTTAGATTAACATATTCAAATGCCACTTGTCCAAATATCATTTAATATGTTAAGAAATATCTTTATAAACTTTAAAATCAATAGTTTATAAAGATATCATGTTTTTAAAAAAAGAAGAGAAACTTTTTGAATGGATGAAAAATATAGTCAATAATTAGTTAAGGGATAAAATTGAAAAGTTGTGGGAAGTGAAAGAACAAGGTGAAAGTATTGAAGACTCAATTAATTGGGAAAGGGGTTGAAGATTATTTATTGGAATATTTTGATGAAGCAGAGGTGCTTCTTTTCTACCAGTCAAGAGGCTACAGAGAGGGAAGAATACATTCTTCTACATTTATGGTAGCACAGAGAAGGGGAAATATAATTTCTTTTTCTGTCATTTAATTGTAATAACAGGGATGATCTGATCTTATGGTCATGTGACTTGGTATCTAAAATAAAGAGTTAAATTGTATTTTTGATCTGTTGGTCTAACTAATGATTTGTCTGATTGAGATAAATCATATGGTGATCTCTTTCAAATTTCAGTCGTTGTCTTATATTTTTCATTAAATAGATTTTTGAGTCTGTAGGTTTATTCATTCTTCGTATTGCAGAAATGATTTCTTTCCATTTCCTCTATAATGTGAAAGGTTTAATAAAGGGTCTTGTGTCTATCTATTAGTCTTTCTCTCTTTTTTACTTATAAATTTGATAATCACATTCATTTCATGTTGATGAATGAATGTTAATTGCCTTTGTGTCTTCAGGTTAAAGACATATCAATTTATTTAGTTCATTGTAAATCTTTCTAAGAGAGAGTTATACCTCTCAATTCAGAGGACGATTACCAATACAATGGAAATAAGTCCAATTGTTAGTATTCTTTGTTCTTCATGTTGGGCATCTTGAGTCATTCTTTTATCTCTTTTCGAAGGAAAAATTTATTTACTAATAGATTTTTAGTGACTCCAATAGGGAAACGGAAACGAAAGATCAATATATTCTTTTCTCAATAAAAACTTCTATTATCATCTCCGTTAAAGAGATTGGAAACTTCGTGTTTCAATTTGTAAAATATCTTTGGTGAAAAGATCCTAGTGTTTATATGGATTTGGTTGCATCCTAGCCATGGAGACCCCAGTTTGGGCCTCTTGCTCTATCATTACATTCAGCCCTACCTAAAAGTACAAAAGAGTATGTTCCTTCATTTGTTGGAGATAAAAATAAACACCCAGAAGATCACAATAAAGCATTTAGTGTTGCCTGTAGTATTCTTTGTGTACTAGAAGAAAATGTCTATGTGAGATTGTTTGTTGGAAGTCTAAATGCTAAAGCTACAGATTGGTTTCAAAATTCACAAAATGGATGCATTACCTGTTCGAACGATCTGGAGGTAAAATTCCTTGATAGATTTGGATCTGTAGTTGATATAGGTGAATTACTAGTAAATTTTGTTCAAATAAAAATAGAGGAAAATGAATGTATGAGAAGTTTCATTGACATATTTAATAAATGTGTTAGTAAAATGCCTCAAGCAATCAACCAACTAAAAATAATCAGTTATCTGTCTTTACTGCTGCATTGCAAACTGAGATCATATTTTTGTTAAGGTGAAAGAAATTATAAAATCTAGAAGATTCTCAGAGGGAAGTTGTGGAAATAGATGATTGTATGACTTTGAGTGGAATAAAGTGTTTGGATACATACGTTGCAAATATATCTCAATCTAAAATTTATCTTTGTCATCAAAATGTGTATCCAAAGAAAAGCCCTTTACAAAGGAAACCTATCATGAAAGTAGTGCAGCCAACACAATCTATTTCTTGTTTCCAAAACTTGAAATTTTTTTAATGACCAAGACTTCCAATCAGCTCCTGTGATTGAAAATAATCCTTCTAGTGTTGATAGAACATATCATTTACATGTTGAGCATGAGGATGTGTTAAAAGATGTGTCTGACCATACTACACTATTAGAAAACTCATTAACACGCCCACATGCACCGTGTGTTGAGAAAAGATCCAACGATGAAATATTGTATGCGAGCTTGCTTGAAAACATTTCTTTTTTTGAGTTTGACCCTTTTACATTTGATGTCACTAATACTTTTCCAGCAAGTAATGATGATCAGATTGATATGACGGAGCAACAAAAGAAAGTAGTTGGAAATGAAAATTTAGATGAAAGCATTTCTTTTTCAAAATTTGATTCATTTGCATTTGAAGCATCTAATGTAGTTCTAGAAAGTGTTCTTGATCAGACAGATAAAAAAAATCAGCATGAGAAAGAGCCCGAACCATTGAAGAGTCATGAAGATATTGAAGTACTTGAAACTAAGGAAAACTTGCTTGCCTCTGTGGTGACATCACATGCACTCCCTGAAATTGAGGTGTTTAAATTTGATTTTGAAGAGAGTATTCAGTAGCCATCCCATACTGGAATCATTCTATTTTGAAGTTAATGCTATTGATGTATCCTTTGTGGGTGAGTATCCAAAAAATATGCATTTAGTTTCAAGTAAGGAGGTTGTTACCAATCATCCTCATGATTCTGAAGAGGGTTTCCTTACCAAAGGCATGGTCTATTTTTGTACGAGTGATGAAGAGGACATTAGTATTCTTGATGCAAACCGGTTTATTGAACATGGTATAAGGATATTGCAGCCAGTAGTTTATAATGCAGAGTGGCTCTTTGGACCCAATGCAATATCAAGATAGCTTTCACAATGTGTTATTATTGGATCTTTTATCACAATGGCTATAAGATATTTATTAGGAATGATACTCTTCACATTTCAACCACTTTTCCGAACTGGTAGATACTTATCTCAACCAGTTAGTGGCTTCATATGAGAAACCAGATACATTCTTGAAGATATGGGATGCTTACCATATCTTTGTAAAATAAGTTTTGGTTCTGTTGTTCATCTAGGTGTTTTGGTGTGTTGCTTTGCTTTCCCCCTCCTTCTTTGCAATTAACTCCCATTGATCAGCTTTTGACTCCATTACCCAATGGCTAGACATTGTTCTTACCAAAGATGATGTATTCTTTGTATCTTTATCATCCACATCCCCATTCGGAGCCAGTTGTTGGTTTTCTTTTGGAACCCAAGTTTTAAACTTTTAAATCAAGCACCCACTCCATTAAATGCTAGTGTCACACGGTTTTTAAATATTTTGTGAAAGTTATGTTTTGTGAAAGGGCAACATCTAGAAAGGTTTTTGAACCAAGTAGTACAGGTTCAAGTTCAAGGTTCGATGGATGCCATAAAAATTGAGTTCAAATTTTTATTCCAAAGGATCGTGACATATTGAACCTGAACTTTGAACCGTCTTAGTTCAAAGTTCAAAGTTCAATGGTGTGATGATTCGTGTTCACTTAGTTCAAAGTTTAAATTTCAATGGCTCGATGCTTCATGTTCAGTTAGTTCAAAGTTCAAAGTTCACTGGCGTGATGATTCGTGTTCACTTGGTTCAAAAGTACATGTTCACTTTCAAAGGTTGAAATTGCAGAGTTTGTGGCTCATCAGTTTGAATTCTAAAAGTGGGTGATATATTTTATATGGTGAGCATACAATTAAAAACTTGGGTTAACAAAGTTCTGCATAATAATCTCTCAACTAATAAATTGGAGTCACTTACAAAATGCAGCGTTAGTGATAGAAATCTGAGATGCAAGCAATGTTTTCAAGTGATAAGATATAAGGTCCAAGAATTTTATGAAATATAGTTTAATGCTTCCTGTAAGTTTATCCATAAACCATTTTGGGACAGCATAAAGGAAGAATTGTAGTTGTGAATGTGCAACCATGCACTTACAACTTGTATCAAGTCAGATTTTATGGTAGTTTTCAAGACCCAAACACACTAATGAATAAATTTTGATTGGGATACCATTTTTAAAATTACTCTGGTCAGAATTCAGATAACTAGGATTCAGACCACATATCTAAAATTGAGCTCAATCCAATGGCAGAGTAAAAAGATATGCCCCCCCGCATGTAGACCTAATTTTTTTGTCATAAATATTTTCATCTGCCCCAACATTAAAATATTTTTATTGTTGGTTTAACATATTCAAATGCCACTTGTCCAAATATGATTTAATATGTTAAGCTATATCTTTATAAACTTTAAAATATCAATAGTTTATAAAGATATCATGTTTTTAAAAAAATAAGATAAACTTTGGGAATGAATTGAAAATATTTTCAAGAATCAGTTATGGGATAAAATTGAAAAGTTATAGGAAGTGAAAGAACAAGGTGAAAGTATCCAAGAATCAATTAATTGGGAAAGTGGATGGAGATTATTTATTGTAAGATTTTGATGAAGTAGAGGTGCTTTTTTTCTAGTAGTTAGGAGGCTACAGAGAGGGAAGAATACATTCTTCTACATTTATGGTAGCAGAGAGAAGGGGAAAGATAATTTCTTTTTATGTAGTTTAATTGTAATAATAGGGATGATATGATCTTGTCGTCATGTCATTTGGTATCTGAAATAAATAGTTAAATTATATTTTGGATATGTTGGTCTAACTATTGATTTCTCTGATTGAGATAAATCATATGGTGATCTCTTTCAGATTTCAGTCATTGTCTTGCATATTTTTTATTAAACAAATGGTTGAGTCTATAGGTTTATTCATTCTTCGTATTGCAGAAATGATTTCTTTCCATTTCCTCTGTAATGTGAAATATTTAATAAATGTTCTTGTGGCTTTCTGTTAGTCTTTCTCTCTTTTTTACTTATAAACTTGATAATCACATTCATTTCATGTTGATGAATGAATGTTAATTGCCTTCGTGTCTTCAGGTTAAAGACATATCAATTTATTTAGTTCATTGTAGATCTTTCTAAGAGGGAGTTGTACCTCTCGATTCAGAGGATGATTACCAATACAATGGCAATCTGTCCAATTGTTAGTGTTCTTTCTTCTTCATGTTGGGCGTCTTGATTCATTCTTTTATCTCTTCTCAAAGGACAAATCTATTTACTAACAGATTTTTGGCGACTCCACTGGGGAAATGGAAATAAAAGATCAATATTTTCTTTTCTCATTAAAAACTTCTATTAAATTATCTCTATGAAAAGAGATTAGTGACTCCATGTTTCAATTCACAAAATATCTTTGGTGAAAAGATCCCAGTGTTTATTATGGCTTTGGTTGCAACCCGGCCATGGAGACCCCAGTTTGGGCCTCTTGCTCTGTCATTACATTCAGCCCTACCTAAAAGGCCAAAGGAGTATTTTCATTCATTTGATGGAGATAAAGATAAATGCCGAAAAGATCACATTAAAGCATTCAGTGTTTCCCATGGTATTCTTGGTGTACTAGAAGAAAATGTCTATGTGTGATTGTTTGTTGGAAGTCTAATTGGTAAAGCTGCAGATTGGTTTCAAAATTTACAAAATGGGTGCATTACCTGTTGGAACGATCTGGAGGTAAAATTCCATGATAGATTAGGATTTGCAGTTGATATAGGTGAATTACTAGTAAATTTTGTTCAAATCAAAATAGAGGAAAATGAATCTATGAGAAGTTTCATTGACAGATTTAATAGACGTGTTAGTAAAATACCTCAAGCAAGTCAACCAACTCAAAATAATCAGTTATCTATCTTTATTATTGCATTGAAAACTGAGATCAAATTTTTCTTAAGTCAAAATAAATTATAAAATCTAGAAGATGCTCAGACGGAAGCTGTGGAAATAGATGATTGTATGACTTTGAGTGGAATAAAGTGTTTGGATACATACGTTGCAAATATATCTCAATTTGAAATTTATCTTTGTGATCAAAATGTGTATCCAAATAAAATCCCTTTACAAAGGAAACCTGTCATGCAAGTAGTGCAACTAACACAATCTATTTCTTGTTTCCAAAACTTGACTATTTTTAATGATAATGACTTCCAATCAGCTCCTGTGATTGAAAATAATTCTTCTAGTGTTGCTAGAATACATCATTTACATGTTGAGCATGAGGATGCGTTAAAAGTTGTGTATGACCATACTACACTAGCAGAAAACTCATTAACACGCCTACATGCACCGTCCATTGAGAAAAAATCCATTGATAAAATATTGTATGCAAGATTGCCTGAAAATATTTCCTTTTTTTGAGTTTGACCCTTTTACATTTGATGTCACTAATACTTTTCCAGCAGGTAATGATGATTAGATTGATATGACGGAGCAACAAAAGTAAGTAGTTGGAAATGAAAATTTAGATGAAAGATTTATGGAAAGCATTTCTTTTTCTAAATTTGATTCATTTTCATTTGAAGCATCTAATGCAGTTATAGAAAGTGTTCTTGATTAGATAGATACAAAAAATCAGCATGAGAAAGAGCTCAAACCATTGAAGAGTCATGAAGATATTGAAGTACTTGAAACTAAGGAAAACTTGCTTACCTCTGTGGTGACATCACATGCACTCCCTAAAATTGAGGTGCTTAAATTTGATTTTGAAATTAGAGTATTCAGTAGCCATCCCATGCTGGAATCATTCTATTTAATGCTATTGATGTATCGTTTGTGGGTGAGTATTCAAACAATATGCATTTAGTTTTAGGTAAGGAGGTTGTTACCAATCATCCTCATGATTCTGAAGAGGGCTTCCTTACCAAAGGCATGGTCTATTTTTGTAAGTGTGATGAAGAGAACATTAGTATTCTTGATGCAAACTAGTTTATTAAACATGGTATCAGGATATTGTAGCCAGTAGTTTATAATTAAGAGTGTCTCTTTGGACCCAATGCAGCATCAAGACAGCTTTCACAACATGTTATTATTGGGTCTTTTATCACAATGGCTATAAGATATTTATTGGGAATGATACTCTTCACATTTTAGTCACTTTTTCGGACTGGCAGGTACTTCTCTCAACCAGTTAGTGGCTTCATATGAGCAACTAGATACATTCTTGAAGTTATGGGTTGCTTACAATATCTTTGTAAATAAGTTTTGGTTGTGTTGTTCATCTATGTGTTTTGATGTGTTGCTTTTCTTTCCCCCTCCTTCTCTGCAATTAAATCCCATTGATCAACTTTTGACTCCATTACCCAATGGCTAGACATTGTTCTTACCAAAGATGCAGGATTCTTTGTGTCTTTATTATCCACATCCTCATTTAGAGCCAGTTGTTGGTTTTCTTTTGGCACCCAAGTTTTAAACTTTTAAATCAAGCCCCCACTCCATTAAATGCAAGTGTCGCATGGTTTTTAAATATTTTGTGAAAGTTATGTTTTGTGAAAGGGTAGCGTCTAGAAAGTTTTTTTAACCAAGTAGTACAGGTTCAAATTCAAGGTTCGATGGATGCCATAAAAATTGAGTTCAAATTTTTATTCCAAAGGCTCGTGATATATTGAACCTGAAATTTGAACCTTCTTAGTTGAAAGGTCAAAGTTCAATGGCGCGATGATTCGTGTTCACTTAGTTCAAAGTTTAAAGTTCAATGGCTCGATGCTTCATGTTTAGTTAGCTCAAAGTTCAAAGTTCAATGGCACGAGGATTCGTGTTCACTTGGTTCAAAAGTACAAGTTCACTTTCAAAGCTTGAAATTGTAGATTTTGTGGCTCATCAGTTTGAATTCTAAAAGTGGGTGATCTTTTATATGGTGGGCATACAATCAAAAATTTGGGTTAACAAAGTTCTGCATAATAATCTCTCACCTAATGAATTGGAGTCACTTACAAAATGTAGCCTTAGTGATACAAATATGAGATGCGAGCAATGTTTTCAAGCGATAAGATATGAGGTCCAAGAATTTTATGAAAGATAGTTTAATGCTTCCTCTAAGGTCATCCATAAACTATTTTGGGATAGTATAAAGGAAGAATTGTAGCCGTGAATGTGCAACCATGCACTTACAACTTGTATCAAGTTGGATTTTATGGTAGTTTTCCAGACCCAAACACACTAATAAAGAACTTTTGACTGGAATATCATTTTGAAAATCGCTCTGGTTAGAATTCATATAACTAGGATTCAGACCACATATCCGAAATTGAGCTCAATCCAACTGTGGAGTAAAAAGCTCTTCCCCCCCCCCCCCACATGGAGACCTAATTTTTCTGTCATAAATATTTTCATCTGCCCCAACATTAAAATATTTTTATTGTTAGTTTAACTTATTCAAATTCCAATTGTCCAAATATCATTTAATATGTTAAGCTATATCTTTATAAACTTTAAAATCAATAGTTTATAAAGATATCATGTTTTTAAAAAAAGAAGAGAAACTTTGGGAATGAATGAAAAATATTTTCAAGAATCAGTTATGTAATAAAATTGAAAAGTTACGGAAACTTAAAGAACAAGGTGAAAGTATCCAAGAATCAATTAATTGGGAAAGGGGATGGAGATTATTTATTGGAAGATTTTGATGAAGCAGATGTGCTTCTTTTCCGGCAGTTAGGAGGCTACAAAGAGGGAATAATACATTCTTCTATATTTATGGTAGCAGAAAGAAGGGGAAAGATAATTTCTTTTTCTGTAGTTTAATTGTAATAACAGGGATGATATGATCTTGTGGTCATGTCATTTGGTATCTGAAATAATGAGTTAAATTGTATTTTGGATTTGTTGGTCTAACTAATGTTTTCTTTGATTGAGATAAATCATAAGGTGATCTCTTTCAGATTTTAGTCACTATCCTGTATTTTTTTCATTAAATGGATGTTTGAGTCTGTAGGTTTATTCATTCTTCGTATTGCATAAATGATTTCTTTCCATTTCCTCTGTAATGTGAAAGATTTAATAAATGGTCTTGTGGCTATCTATTAGTCTTTCTCTCTTTTTTACTTATAAACTTGATAATCACATTCATTTCATGTTGATGAATAAATGTTAATTGTCTTTGTGTCTTCAGGTTAAAGACATATTAATTTATTTAGTTCATTGTAAATCTTTCTAAGAGGGAGTTGTACCTCTCAATTCAAAGGACGGTTATCAATACAATGGCAATTTGTCCAACTGTTAGTATTCTTTGTTCTTCATGTTGGGTGTCTTGAGTCATTATTTTATCTTTTTTGGAAGAAGAAATCTATTTACTAACAGATAAGAATTAGATGAAATAGTGTTGACATAGGATATAGTCAATACAATGGAAATTTGTCCAACTATTAGTATTCTTTGTTCTTCATGTTGGGTGTCTTGAGTCATTCTTTTATCTCTTTTGGAAGGACAAATCTGTTTACTAACAAATAAGAATCAGATGAAATAGTGCTGACATAGGATATAGTCAAGGACAATGAGCATAATACAGTAGAGATAATGTAAGTAGTGAAATTGACCATCAAAGAACCTTTAGACACAAAAGCAAAGAGAATGCAAATATTTTATAGCATGTGTTAAAAGTAGCATCAACGTGTGATGATAGTAGAGATATTGTGCAAGTTGGTTCTCTCTTCTATGTTGATGGGTGATCCTTTAATATTTTTATGAGATGGAGATTGTGCCCTGCCTGCTCAGTCAGTCATTTAGTTCGTGTTCCTGTATCATATAGCTAAAACAACTTTATAGATGTAAATCTAAAAGAAAATTAAATTTCAAAAAAATATATTAATCTTAGATAATTCTTTCATTCATGTTGCCAATATAAAAGAAACATCTAATTCCCTAAAATGCACTGGAAGATAGGATAATTTCACCCAAATTGGAATCACCGGAAGAGTCTAACAAAAAGCAGTGAAGTTTGAAAGCTAGCTTTCAAACAAAGATATTTTTTGCCCCAAATCCAAGACCCCTTTGAAGCAACATATTCCTGACTTCTTGAACGTTGCATATCACATAGAAAGATTCTTTGACATAGCTCCCCATTGGCCAAATATTTTAGAAGGGAAAAAACAGTGCGTCTTCTATTTGTATTAATTCATAAGCTATCATCAAAGTTCTTTTAAATGATGAAAAAACACTCAAAAGAAAACTTATAAAATAAAGATTCTCAATGATGATAATTATTATTTTTATTATAATGTAAAATAGTATAGTGGCTGAATAACTTAATGATCATATATAAATTTATTGAGAACTTAAAAATAAGTTAATAATCACTTTAATATTTTTATTACATTTGCTGCAGTAGTTAAACATGATTATAATGGATTTCTTAAGCATAAAATATGTGTACAAGAATATTGTATACAGTCTTAAATAGAATATTGTGTACAGTCTTAAATAAGAGATTTCAGAACAAAACAAAGATTGATCAAGGCAAAAACAAACTAAAAGATCTGCTAATAATTTTACGCAGCTACAAATGCCGGGTTGTACGAGACTAAAAATTGAAAATTTTTAGTGATACAAAATGCTTCTGAAAAATAACTCTGTTACTATTTTCCAGATTTATCTGAGCTGTACATTTCTATGGATTAAAAGAAAGAGAAAATTGCGTCGCGGATTTGAAAACATGTTCACAAAATGTAGTATACGTTCTTAAATAAGATAATTTGGAACAAAGCAAAGATCGATCAAGGCAAAGAAAAACCAAAAGCTCTGCTCTAAATTTTATCTATGTAGGTACAAATGCACTGTGTAGAAACGAGTTACGATTCAACAACTCGGCTCATGATCAAGACTAAAACGAACAGCATTTAACCTAGCTGAACATTAAATCTAGAAACGAGTTACAATTCAAAAAAATTAGTGATTAAAATTGCTTCTAAAAATAACTCTGTTAGTATTTTCTAGAATTAACCCAGATGTACATTTATATGGATGTAAAGCAAGAACAGTCTGCGTCTTGGCTTTTAAGGGGAGAAAATCCCTTCCACGAATGCTTTGCTCACTAACTCCTCTTTCACAACAATTTCCTCACCCCCAAGTAAATTTGATAGTGGACGCCTCAACATACTCTCAAACTTTAAGCTGCCTCATTAGAGCAGCCATTTGCGATTCAGAATGAGAGCCAGCATTATCTTTTTCTGTTTTTATACGGCATAACTTTCTCATTCTAGCTCCGAATTGTGAACCGTTTGATGCGTTGGAAAGGTATTCAAATAATTTTGAATCAAATTTCAAAAGTAACAATGTAGTAGTAAAAAAAATTACTAAAGACTCTCAAAATTACAATTTACTAAAACATAAGAAATTTTGAAAAATTAGATTTCAGTATTTTCCCAATTTAATCCTAATCACTTTGACTTCTACAACTCATGCTTCCTGACATATTCTTCGGCGATCATCAATGCAAATTCCGCCATTTTACTCTTCTGCTTCCCAAGAATAAAGAAGACTCTGAGCGAATTCCAAGGCAGACAGATATGACCTCGAACCTTCTGCTGGTTACGACAAAACTGAAGCAGGATGTTCCAATTTATAGAGTTGAACTTGAGACTTTACAATGGAAAGTATGTATCCAAACAACAAAACAATGCTTCTGCCAGGTGTCCCACGAAGTTGTAAAACAAGATTCCTCAATCCAACGGTGGGAAAACCATGGATGTGGAATAGAGGTTTTGTAAGAAAAGAAGAAGAATTTTAACGTCATATAAATAACGTGTGGAAGCCGATCACGTAAAAATGTTGAGTTAACAATTTTAGGAGCGGGAAAAATATTGAATGAAACTGTATGCCCCTGGTACAAATGGCCACTTTGACCCAGACCTGGGGTATCTAATAACTTTATTTTCTAGGGATATTCGAAATGTTTATATTCTGTATTATTTAATTATCTTTGGCCTTCCAATATGCTTAAATTTATTATTATTATATTTCTTTTTAAGATTGTATATAGTTTTGATATAGGTTTAGGGATTGAAAGATATTCATTTTGTGAAAGTTGTCTAAAATATGATCATGGTCTCATTTTTTGCATTACACCTTGGTGAAAAGAGGGAAGAGGAAGACTAGTAATATAAATAGGTATTGGGGGCACATGTTTATGAATTAATTAAGAATTTATTTTTACTTTTCTCTAATGAAGTTAACTAAAAGAGTAGAGTATTTAATTAATGATGGTTAATTAAATACTTATATTTATTTTAAAAAATTTGATTAAAAAGTCTAATTATAAGATAAAGGGATTTAATTATCCAAAAATTGAATTTAAAGACATAATTAACAAATTGATATTTTGCATATTATTAGTATGCTAAAAATATTAATTATTAATTAAATATTATTATGCAATTTCATTTCACATTCTGTTTAATAAAATTAAAATATAAATTTAAGTTAAATGTTGAGTGACATATTGTTATCAATTATAATTAATAAATTAAAAGAGTTTTGATAAAAATAAGAATGGACAATTGAGTTCTATTAGTGTGATTTTGAGTTAAGTCTTTTTAATAGTTGAGTTTCACTCCTGTAATTGGGAGTTGCATGTCTTCAATCCTAGTCGCTGGGTTTTTTTAATGAGATTTTTTTTTTGGTCATTATTCGATAGACAGGTTTACAGTTTTTGGCTCTGGATTGGAATTGAATGAATTTGTGAAAGCTTAGAATTTTCAGAGTTTTGGATCATTCTTCATAGTTTCTATCAATTGGTGGATTAAGGTAGGGTTTGAAAACTTATGTAAATTTTCCTCTTTGAAAAGACTTTCTACCTTGTGTTTTTCAGGATTTGTTTTAAGTTTAGGTGATCGAATTATGAAATTGATCTTGATTGTAGAAAATAATTTGATTTGGATTTTTAATTTTTTTGAGAAAATTGTAACTATAATTGTTTGTTTCCTTTTATGTAGAAAATTAAGGTAAAAAAATCTCTAATCTAGAAACTCCTCTATTTAATTCAAAAGAAAAAAAACTACGTTTAACTAAGTTTGTTGAAAACTCTAGGATTACCATGAGAAAATTTGGATGCTATTGGAATTAAAAACCTACTTGGTTAAATTTGACATAATTTTCTATTTGAATGTATATTCCTATTACATAATTCAATGAAATTATTTGGTTGTATATGTATTGGTTTATATATATATTTTTGGAAGTCCATGACATGTTATATTGGAAACTGAATGTGGATGTATCAAGTAGCACATATTTCATTACTCCTTAGTTTTACCTTGTTAGACTACTTCTAGCTGGGCTGGGTATCTTTCATGTCAAGAAGGATTCCAAGGAAGCGTTAATGCTTCGTGGTAGGGTGGAAATACACTCCCACAATATTTTCGCCCTAGCTGACTTTTGTGAACAAGTTTCAGAAGCTTATTTCAGGAAGGAATTTCCTTTATAAAACTTATATATATATAATTTTGTGGGGACGTGACACCACCCCGACTCCCCACAGTCGACACGTAACCTTCCCCACCCGCCCTGTATGGTAAGGAGGGGAAGTGAGATCATAGGTCTACCCCCTTATTTATTTTGTGTTATATTTTTTTTTTAAAGTTATTTTTTATATAAAAGGGGTTTTAATATATTAATTAATATTTATTAATTAATCAATATATTAATTAATATTTATTAATTAATCAATATTATTATTAATTAATATATATATTATTAATTAAATTAAATTTATTTTTTTATGGTAAGATTTTACATTAATGTTTTATTTAATTATATTAATTTTTAGCAATTATATTTAATAAATTAATTTGTATTTAAGGAATATAATAAATTAATTTATAAAGGTCAATTTTGTCAATGATTGATTTACTTTCAATGGAACCTCTAATGTGTGTGTGTTTAATGGCATAGTACTTTCTAATTGGGGTATGTTTTATTTGGCCTTGTTGATTAAGATCGGTTTGGGTAGAAGTATGCCCTAGGTTGGATTTTACTTATTGAGACTCAAATTATTTTATGGTTTTTACTCTTTGGGGATTAGTTTGTGGAAAGTTCATAACCTTCTTCATTACATGATTGGTTCTTATGTGCATCTCTGAGTTAAGTATTTATTCTTAAGTCTCAATCATTACTTTATTTGACCTTAAGGAGGTGATGACCATTATGTTGTTGATATTTTATCTACTTGGTCACCATGTTTATTCTATTGTGGTTGATCTATATTTGAAGTGATGATATTTGATAATGTTATTACTCCAAGTTGGAGAGTGAAGTCATTGATGACTTGTTCTTGAGTTTGATTTATCTTGCGATATGATGATCATGCATATTTGGTATTTGATTTATTGAGATGTCCATTATGGGATGGATAGTTTTGATCCTTGTATAAGATGAGATATTGTACTTTTTTATGCTCTACTATTTGTCCTTGATGACATTCATGGTTTACTGATTTATGGGAAGTCTTTTATGGTTTTGGTTTTTCTTTCTCTTTGGTTCTTTTACTAGGAGCATTAGGGTAGGTTATCTAAGAGCATAGAAGGGAAGTGCCTTATTTTGGAGGTGATAGAGCCCTAAAGTGGTTTTTTGGGTATCCTTTATAAGTTGACCTAATAAGTGATAACTTAATAAATTTATTGAGAGAAAATATTAATAAGATAAATGTGCCTTGCCCATGTGTTGATTGCTAATAGAGGCTAGGATGAGAGTGGGAGAAGATGCTTGATTGAGGTCTTGCATAGTTAGTTACCTTATTTGTATGAGAGGTTTACTAATACTGCATAGAGTCAGTAGGGGGCTAGGGTCCAAAGAGACTACCAAGGTAACCCTAGAGTTGACTTATGTGATGACATTTATCTATATGTGTCCTAGTTTCCTATGTTGCATTTGGTACACATGATTTATGTCTTGATCATTTATTCTTGATAACCTTATAACCATTACTACCATTTTATCTAGTGTACCTTGACATTAGTGTTTCTTTTTTCTTTTTTTATTTCCTTGAGTGAGACCTAGTGTTATCTCCTCAACATGGTGGGAGTGGGCTTCTTGATCCCACATGGTTAGGTTGAAATGATTATATTACCATTGAGATCCGACGTTTGTGATTTTATGCTTAGATGATCCTTGATGCTAATTATGTCTTCTTGTTCATTGCTTGGAGACTTTCTTATTATCATCATGAGATGTATATCTTGTATTCCATTTTATGTATTGGTTAGTAACATTGATTTTGTAGATGTATATGTACTTTTATTTTATTATTGTTATTCCTAAAACATGTGCAGTGGAAGATGTATTATCTCGAAGACTATGAGGTATTAATTTGTATCTTATTGTATGCACCTTTGATTACATTGATGTAATGGATGTATCTTATTATTTAGTTGAAATGAAAAAGCTAGTGTGCTTTATGATTCATGTTATTTTCATTATGATTAAATAAAGGATTAGGAATACTTCAATTTGGGTTTTAAATGAACCTAAGATATATCATGTGATTATGTATTGGATTTTTCTTAGTAGATTAGTTAACTTATACAAACTTATACATCATGGAACTCTTGAGACTTGTAATGTGTAAATGAGTTACATTTATGAGTATGTATTGTCTTATGTTTTATTGCTTCTGCATTGGTATTCATTTTTTATTGTAAAATCTTAAGAATTGTTTTTTTAGTAAACTTAGAAATATGTTTTAGGTTAATTTAGCATGGGTTCCCTAGTGGGGTGTTATACAATGATATTCATGAAATACCTGCTACAAATAAAAGGGGACTCTACAAAGGACACTAGAAAATGTATCTTTTACATAGTAGCACTTATTGAAACTAAACACACTATGCAAAAAGAAAAAAAAACCTAACTATTTACACTAAATAAGCCTAATTTCTCTCAAAAGTAGCCATTAAATAGGTTTGGGAAGTTGCTACCCTTACGGCTCAACTTTATACTCTTCTTTAATAGATCTGATAATGTGTGGTAAAATAAGGGAAACAAGGGTATTTCCCTATTTGTGTTTGATATGTCATAAGAGACAAAAATATGACTCAATTTAGGCATTTCCTCTTATATTACAAGAGACACAGTCTCAATTTATTTGATATGAGTCTCTTCATGCTCTAATGTAAGCATGACCCTAATGAACTTAAAAGTAAGTGGTTTCAAATAATACCTCATTTTCCATCCACAAGTCCTCATAAAATAGGTTTCTTTAGGAGTTGTGGTACCATTTTATGTGGGCTCAACGAAAGATAGTTCTATCGCATGGGACTCAGGGGATGACTCTATTGAAGTGGTCAGACTGCTCTCCTCAAATGAAGTAAAAAACATTTCTAATTTATCCTAGAACCACATGTCACGATCCTCTACTTTCCCTTGATCGCTAAAAGGCTCAGATGGAATTTCCCATGGTGAAATTTTCTCTCGGGTGTATCTACATTCTCTGAAGCCTTCCTAGTGGAAACCCTATTTTTATTAACAAAATAAGGGAGATCAGACAAGATAGGAATAAAATAATTATCTTCAGTAGGAATCGTGAGGAAGATATCCTTTCTCATTTGTGTTAGTTGTAGGTCTTGCTAACTTTTATCTTGTCTTTTCTTTAAGCGTCATACCACCGGGTCATTCTTAGATAGTGGAATTGTATCTGTCACTAGGGACCAGGAAGAGAACTCTAAAAAATTGCTCCAAATATGTTCACCTCCTATCGGACATGAATGATTACCAACCACAGGCTCCTCAGCTGAATATAATTCATCACCTGAAGCATCAAGCATAACCATAGAATGCTAGATGTATTTCTATTGTTGTTTAAGCTTGATAATCCTAAGCTCGCATGAAAAATCAACCAACATCTCCCTACCATCGGGGAGAAACCTAATTATCATAGTTGTAGTAATTTGGGTCTATACTCTAATTGGACCTCAACCACCACTTGTCATGTGCACTTTCTTGTTGCATCCATGTTGAAAATTCCAAAGTGCACACTAAATTTTCCAAACTACATTTAGCTTTTGTGTCTCACTAGTTGTGCTAGAAAAAGATATTGTTGATACCTAAAATTTCTTTTATGGTAAATAACCATATGGGAAGCTCAGTGAATGGGAGACGTTATGTGTTTCCATTGAGAAACCTCTAGGATTTTAGAAGTTGACTAGATTCATTTCTTGAAGGTGAAAAGCGAAAAAAGTGTTAAAAAATACACAGATGGTGATACACCAAGATTTTGGAACACTTTAAAATGCAAATGCTATTTCACAAAATGAAACATAAAGGAAATCCTTTAGATCAAATGCAGGATAGTCACAAATACATGAATAACTATTTAAGCATGAGACATAAAGTGAAAAACATACAATGATAACTACATATAGAGAAGCTTAAAGAATATTTTTCTCAACAGAAACCAAAAATACAAATGCTAAAGTTAGGAAATGCATAGAAAGCATTCATGAAAGAAATTAATCAAGAGAGTACGAAGGGCTAAAAACACAGTCGATACATTTCATTGACCCAAATACTCATTACAATATTAAAGCTTGATAAAATAGCCTTCCACATAGGAGTGAAATCCTCCACTATAATGATCATATCTATTTTACATCACAAAGCTTTGCATATATAATTTGGCCAAGAAGCAATGACCCAAATCACTAATAGAAAGTGGATCAAATAGTGTGTCATGTGCTCATTTTCATAAAGCTTGAGTAGCTAAGATCTTCACCATCAGCTCAACAACTGACAGTTACCCCTCGATCCATAAATAGAATCAAATCTTCCTTTATTATGCTCAACTACTACTCTTCTACAAACAATGTGTCATTTTTAAGAGAATTGAACCAAAAAATGAAAGAAGAAATGAGAATGTAGGTTTGGACACGTGGAAGCATGCGGTTGCAATGAGAAGAACATGTGGGATTTTGGCGTGAAAACTCCTTTTGAACAAATTTGAGTCTCCACAAGCTCATGTAAGATGCCCACGTGTACACCCTTGTAAAAAAGTGGGGCCCACTGGTAGAAGAATTCTTGTTGGCGAAAAGAAGGGACATGTGGCTTTTAAGTGGGACTTTTGTTCTCAAAGAAAGCTTGCATTTCTCTAAAATCCTACAAAATGCCCATGTGTCAAGCTAAGGGTGACATCTAGGCCTACCATTAAAAGAACTATCGATAATTCTCGAAGGAGATGTGGTATTTACACGGGGACTCTAGAGAACAAAAGGAGTAATGTGACAAAAGAACACACCATGCCGACAGATGGAAAAAGTGTGTTTCTCTAAAACAAAACTCTGTGACATTAGGAATTTCGATTCATAACTATTATTTAGTAATTTACTGAAAAAAGAGAAAAGACAATAATAATGTGCTGCTAAGGTTGATAGTGTTGTACATATCAGTTGCATTATCAAGAGAATTTATCTTTATCTTTTGTGGAGATTTCACCATTCCTTGAACAATGAGTCTTGGGTTTACAAGTACATTCTATATCTTGCTACTTTGGAAGTGAGCCTTTGTATGCCAGTCTAAATTAAGGATCTCCCATCTATTTTGGTGGCGTATAGGCAATGAGTCTTTTCAAAGAAGTGAGCTCCTACAATCATTGTAATCAAACTAAATATACATTAATAAATTATCCTTGTAGGAAAGTGCTCACCGTGGTTTTTTCTAGTTTGGGTTTTCCACGTAGGAAAGTGTTATTGTTTCAGTTCATTATTTTTTTAATATTTTATATGATGGAAATTAAAGTTTTTTTGTTTAGAAAGTGTGATTTTAGTGGATGTTGATTCATGCTCCCCCCCCCCCGCCCCCCCTCTTTTAGCATCTCTAGAGTGTTCTCAACACCCTAAAGGGATCTAATAATATTATCATATTAAGATATATGTGCTTTTCCTGAATTAAAGGACTGACCAAAGAATGGTGGAAGTGATTGAACTAGAATGTTTAATTTATATGTTTTAAAAATAATTCATTACACTTTTTGAAGAGCACAACAAGGGACTAGAGGTAGCAGCCAAGGTCAAATTTGCCTATTAAACATACTATAAACATTCCATCTTATGTGGGACTTAAACTTGTTTTCAAGATTTTAATACAACTTACATAATGTGGAAATGAATATGAACTTATTTTATATTCCATATATCAAGAGATAAAAGATTAGAACTAATCGAGTCATGTATCTTATACAAATAAAAACTTCTTAAATCCAAACCTATACAAGTTGTGTAACTCAAACCGAGTACAATGATGAACTACATGTCTTAAAATTGTGCTTGCAACTAAAAACCTTGGCCAAGGTGATGCTATGCTATGCTAGTGTCAGTTAGTTCATTGGACTAGATGCATTAACTAATTAGAAATAATACTAGTTAGAAGTAGCTATGGTGCATGACCAACTAGATTAGCACATGAACCAAACACCTGTCTCAGATGACTTAAGTTATTATCATGTTTACACCCCTACAAAGGGTAGGGCCACTTTGAGTACCTGAGGTTGTGTGGGGGATTAGTAGATCCATGGTTGGGTGGTAAAAATGCTTTAATGATAGTTTCCCTCAATGTTACACTTGGATCTCAAATATGCTCATAATGTATTTCCAAATGCTTGTATATTCATAGTAAATATCTAAACTTCTCTTTTTTCACCGTTGAAGTTATTTAGATAAAAATGGTAAATGAAAAGATATATATTTTTAATAAAAACTTCCTAGATATTGTGGAAAATATTGCAATTGATTTATATGTTAGTTTTCAACTAAAAAAATAGTATGTTTCAATGATGTCCTTTTAAATTTTATATGCTAGTATTTGCATTCTTTTAGTTCAATAGTTTAGTCTTGTTACAAGATAAGGCTCACTAAAAACTTGGAATAGAAGAGCCAATAGTCACTCAAGGGTGGAAAAAATTCCAGGAAAGATGAAATTTGAGAGAAGGCAATACACATAACAAAACACTGAGAAGAAGCATAAATTTTTTATAAATAAAAATTAAATAAATTACTGTTAAAAAAATATGCTTTTCTCATTTCTAGAATAAATTTTATTTGCATAAATGATATTTTATTTTATATTTAATTAGTATTATTTTGTTTAATTTATTTAGAAAATAATTATATATAAATTAATTAAATAAAGAATTAAATTATAAATATTTTTCCTAAAATAATATTACAAACATTAAAATAATTATTTTCTATTTTATTTTAAATTAGCATCTTTATAAGAAACAATTCCTACCAAAATGTTGGCAGGATTGTTTAAACTTTAGAAAAGAGTTTGGAAGTATAAAAGAAAATTTAGTAAATTTTATAATGAAATGTTGGTAGGGCTTTCTAAAGAGTTTGGAAATTATACTTTGACTTTTATATTTAACATTTTTTTAAATGAAAACAAAAGTTTGTTTTCTAATTTATTTTATGTATGAATTATATTGGGAATTATATATGCAAAGAGTTGAAACATGTAGAGTTGCTTTAAAGTTTGCATTTGAAATATATAATAACAACAAAGTGGTTTTATTAAAATAAGCTAAGCAACAACATGCAGACCTTTGTTATTCCACAAAATTAATTCTTGTAATATCTACTAGACTCTACATTCCTTAGTCAAGTGTATGAATCATGACATAGTAAACTATTTGAAATGGATGAAAATAAATTTAAATATTATAATTAAATTGAATTAACTAAAAATTATTTATAATTATTTAACTCTCATAACACCTATTACTAAAAAATAAAAAAGATACTTTTTAACTAATAAAAAAGGTGACATTGAAATTGATATTATCTTATTATGAAATTGAAATATTATAGTTAAATTGAATTTTGAAAATTTCAATTAATTTGATATTTCATTTATATTAATATATATCATTCTAAATGATGGTTTATGATGATATTTTCACTGACAATGATTTAATAGTTTTCTTTTTTGATTCTTAATATGCAACCAAAATTGTGAAAATATATGAATGATTTAATAGAAATATAATAAAATATTATTTTTCTACTACTCATGAAAAAGATAATTAATTTAAATATTAAAATCTATCCAGTTATTTATTAAACGACTAAGTATTAAACAACTCAACCATACAATATGTATTTTGATAAATATTGATAATATTTTATTTTCTTAAGATTTTGAATGATAAAAATTAAATATATTTTAAATATTTATAAAATAAATTATGAATTTTGATTGACTAAAAATAAAACACTAAAACCTAACCATTTATTTTTTATTTTTTATTTTAAGGTCTAATAATTTTTATTTTATTAAAGTACACTATAAACTATTTCATTATGTCGCTGGAAGTGAGAATCTGCTGATATAAAAATCTCTGTAAATTGTGAGAGTAAATCTTATATACAAGTAATATAAATGTTTGAGGAAATATAACTCTGGACATATTAAATTTAGTAGCTGCAAATACATTTTGTGAAATAGTTTCCATTAAGCCACTCAAAATGTAAGATAAACAGAAAGAAAAATATGAAAATATTGGAGGTGGCTATTAAGCAGAAAAAATTCCTTCCACAAACCCTAAGCTTAAAGGCTCTCCATGCCGAGCGGTTTCCTGAATTTCCGAAACAAATTTGAGAGAACATTCTGAAATTCCCTTTTTAAAGTGGCTGATTAGAGCTGCCGTCTGAGATCGTTGAAACATCTCTTTCCCTACATTTTCATTTGATTCCTGGAACTCGCGCTTCCTGCAATACTCTTCCGCCATTAATATTGCAAATTCCGCCATTTTTATAAGTGAACTCAGTCATACATAAAGTATACTCAAGGTTTCAATTTATAGACAGCGAACAGAAACAATGCTTCTGCCACGTGTCCCACGAAGTTCAAAATCGGGGACTCTTCAATCCAACGGTGGGAAAACTATGGATGAAGAAGCCTTGATTCTTCTAGAGGGCAGGATAATTTTGATGGGTCAAATATTTTTTCGTGTTATTTCTGTTGTGTAACTGTAAAATTCTGATTTGATGTTCACTGTTTCTGCTTGTTTCTTCACTTCTTCAATTTGGATTTTGAAAAATTATGTTTGTACGTTGTGACCAGGATTCTGATAAAAAAGAATATATATAATTTAAAAGAATGGTGTTATGAGAGGCGAGTTTGTGCAAATTTTCTTCATATGCTGACTCACTAGATAAGTTTATTTCTGGTATTCCTTTATTTTCTTTGGGCTATAAAATTATTTACTCCTACAAAACTATGGGTTTTCTTTTCACATCGAGTAAATGTTGTAGGAAATTTTTATCATGTGTTGCATGAGATGTATCTACATCACAACTTAAAAAATACATAATCAATAATTGAATATGCCAAGATTGAATATTTATACTTCATCAAATAGGTTATTCACTTTTTGTGATTTAGAGATCTCTTATACGTTTATCTATTTATTTTAAATTAATAAAATATTTTAAGAGAAATATTTTTCCAATTACAATTATGATGAGAACTATATATACACATATTTCTTATAAGTATATCTCAAATTTAAATTAATTTTTTTAATAGCGCTTAATCTCATCTATTTCAACTTTATCAATTTATCTTATAATGGAGTCTATTTTCTTTGATGTTTTAACATGTAACTTTAATATTGAATTCAAAAGTATCATTTATTTTGACATAACATTTATTTAGTTCACATAATATTTATGTAGTGGATGACATGTATATCCCCATATTATATAGTCACTCATTAAATATTCAACATATATTCATAATGATAATCATGCATTCTGAACTACATGAGTATCATCTTTTATTATAAAATAAATCACATGTACAAGGTTATTAGATTGATCAAGTCCAATAACAAAGTACAATAGATAAAGCTAGTGCTAAAATGAAACAATATTATGTTATGGTTGCACACACAATCACTTCATAAAAATAATAGTTCTCAATCTTTTTTTTATTTGAATATCTAAGGTATTTAAAGTTTTGATTTAATAACATGATCTTATTCAAAAATAATCCACCCCTCTAGAAAGCTTAACATGTTCTCATGGATGATATAAATGTTAAACTTATTTAGATAAAAAATTATTTTCTAGAGTTAAATATGTACAAACAATATTTTTAAGATCTATTGGAACTATGGACCCACAATGTAACTAATATTAGACTTGAATAAGAAATATATGTGTAAAAATAATTGAAAATATTTTCATAAAAAATTGTGAACAACCAAAAGAAGTTTACAAAATATTAAGATTAGGTATTAATATCTAAATTGGAAAGACACAAAAATGATTAAGTGTTCCAAGCTATACTTAAGATACTACTTTGCAATTGCGTGATAGCTACATGTCCTTGGATTCTATCCATATAAGGACACTCTTGTCATTGAGCATTATGTATGAATATATCATGAGAACAATGCGTATGGATGTATTTATATAGTGAATATTAAGTGAGTAGAACACTCAATGTCTACTAAAGGAAAGAGTTTGGCTTAGCCCACTCAATATACCATTTTTATGATTATTTATTACTTAAATGTTTATTATTTTGTAGTACTTATGTAGTACTTGCTTTTCATTATGTAATTAATTATAGTTTTAAGTTATATAATTAGTTGTAGTTTTAATTTTATTGTATATAAAATTATTATTTTTAAATTGATCTAATATAATATTATGATTACCATGCTTTCTATTAAAAAAAGGTAAAAAAAAAATTTAAGAAACTAATTTCTAAAAAATAAAATGATTTTTTTAATAGAAATAAGTGGCAAAAATAATGCATTGTGGCTACAAATCTGAAAATTTTGTGTACAAGACTCAAACTAATTTAACCAATCAAATAATATAAAAATAATTTTTATACATTATAAAGTTAAAAATATTGCATCTAATTTAGAAAACATGAAATTTATTACAAAATACAAAATTTAAAAAATTCTAATTGGTCTAAACAGTTTTATTTAATCATTAATTAACACTAAAAACTCAAAAAATGATAGCTTAGCCTATCTACAAGTACTAATAAGAAATATCAGTTTTGGACATTACAATATTGTGTTTTACAATAACATATCTTTCAAAACAAAATTCATCTTCAACCATATGTTTTATTTTTACTCACCCTTCGTAACTTGTGTGTTAACCTAGTGATATATCAATTTTAGGCTTGTATAACTAGATCTTTATAATTTTATGACTTATGTAAAGAAGCATATCTCTTTTTTTTAAGAAAATATTTGGCCAAATATTTTGGTTCCACAATCATCTACAACAACAAGATTACTTCTTCAAGATTAATTAGTAAGTTTGCCGATAGAAGTACTATTGCATTCATTTTTGAATTTCTTCCATTAACCAATGATTAAAAAATCTCATTTCTACCAATTAAAATTATTATTTTTATCAAATTTATTACAAAATTAATAATTTGTATAGTATACATGCACATTTTTTATGTTTATAATTCAACAAAATTAATTTACAGCTCTTCTATTAGCTTAAAAATTTACCCTCTTATACACGGATTTTATGGAAGAACTACCTCTATTACAATTTTCGAGGCAATATTATAGAGGCAAATATTACCATGCCCTTAAAATAATTCATATTTATTTTTAAAAATATGATATAATATAAATGCATAGTTTTGGATATAGATTATTTATTAACTATATATATATTAAATTGACTAATAAAATTTGTTATATGTATTATAATTAGATGTTATATATTTAGATTATATAACATAAATTATAATTATAATCTAAATATTAATACACTTAACTTTTTCATTATATATTTTATATTAATTAACTTATGAGTTAGTGATAATATGAACTATATAAAATATTATTAAAATTATTCCTTGTTCTTAAATTAATATTTTAGAAATAATTTATTTACTAACCAAATTTCTATTTTTAAACTATTAGTTAACTTTAAATTTATAATTAAATAATTTTCCTAATTAAAATAATTATTCTCATTCTTTATATTTATTACTTTTATTACTATTAATTATAAAAAGCTATTACTTCTATTATAACTATATAAAACATAATAATTAAAAAATTAGTATACTATTACTTCTACTTTAGTTTCTACTATAACTAAAGGCAAGTACTTAGCCACTACATGACATTTGTTACATATGTATTAATTGACAATATATATGCAATATCAAAAATATATATATTTTTTTAATATACTTATTTTATTTATTTTTCTCCATAGAACTTCCCATTTTACTTTTATTATATTCTTACACTATGATTGAGAATATTGACTTTTACTACTATATATATTTGTTCTTTATTAAATAACTTTTCTATTCTTTGAATGTAATGCAAAACTAATTCATGCTTAAACCTAAACAAATGTCCTTAACCATATATTTAGGCCTTGTAATATTCACTTATGCAACATGAATATATAACCTATGAACATAACCGTATTTTAGTACCCCTATCCATCTTTCATTAGCCACAGACTTGAAAACTGTCTAAGCTTTGTTATGTTTAGAGAAGATATAAGAATTTATCAAGTGTTTGATATCATATAAGAGAAGCTTTGATTCAATGTTGAGTTTGTTAACGTGGATTCTAATAGGATATATAGGAAAATAATTAATGCTCAGCAGTGCTAGTTGTAGATTTGGAAAACACAGAAAACACAACAATTATTTTAAGGATTCTGGCTATAAAAATTAAATCACATATATATTATGGATTTTGGCAACTCAAACAGAAATGTTTACTTATATAATTTTCACTTATAAAAGCTTCGTTGCTTATTGGAATGGCGAGGATCATATTCCTTGTTGACCTCTCTTATTTGGATAATTATATTGCTGGTCAAATACAAGAGAATATGCATCAAATTGAGGATGATTATATACACAATATTGGTATTCAAGAGTAACTGCAAGAAAGGAAGTTTCCCTGAATATAAAGATATGTGAATGAGAACCAAAATAGATATTAATGCGTACATGCAGCATTGCGCACTTGTTTAAAGATGTGGAAAATCACTGATATAAGCCCACTTAGCACATACAAGGAAGAAATGACAAACATGTGCATTCTTTGTCATAGTTATTCATTTTTTTTTTCTCTGAAATGAAGTCCCTGTCATTATTGTATAGTGCAACCAAAATCTAGTCGTTGTGTGCTTGCTAATTCCGAGGTTGGCAGCATATTAGTCAATCATTCACTCAGATCTTTGTCTAGATATTATAAATAGCAATGCATACTATGCATATGATAATTTATAAGAAGTAACATAGTAAACTGAATAACACAAACACATTAAATGAATCATATTATCATTGAATTCATTCATAGGCAATAAGCACTTTGGGAGGACACAATTCTTACACATAATTTCGCATGCCTTCATGCATGAAACATGTACTTCATAGCATGAAAAATGTGGCCCTGTCTAGGACACCCTCAGGTGTACACTATACCCTAAGTTGGACACACACTATGTACCCCTTCTCCAATGTCTAATGCCTAGCCAAAGAACTTATCTATGTCCTCTTGCGTGCCCTAGTCATGATTATTCTTCGTCCTTGTACTATTCTTCCATAAGTAATCACTCTCCTCTTTCCAATGCCCATGTAAATAGATTCTATAGTCTTTTGAGGGGTGGTTTCGAGACCATCAATACCCTTTCAAAAAGGTCACAAGTTTATTTACCCTTTTATAAATACAATTATAAATCTCTTTAAGAGATTTTCCATTAATTAGCATTCTTTATTAATTACTCAAAGGATTATAATATCCTTTATTTGCATGCCCCTTTCAATGTTTAAAAGTTTATTTCACAATTCTATCTTCTCTTGGAGAAAAATCACATAACAAACCTATTGATAGAAGGGAGGGAGAAGACAAGAGAAAATAACAAAGAGAGATAGTGGAGTAAGAAGAGATGGAGGGAGAGGTAGACATGGAGGGAGTAAGAGACCCGAGGAGAGACGAGATAGAGGGTAAGAGAGGTGGGATACCAAGAGGGGTAGAGAGAGGTGAGATGGGTGTTCAAGGAGGAAGGGGGAGACATAGAGGAAGAGACAAAAAAAAGAAGACCTAGAGAGAGAGAGAGAGAGAGAGGTATCAACATACGAAATACCCTAAACCTTGTACCATCAATCTTGCACCCTAAACCCTATGTAGAGAGGGAGAGGGATAAATATAGAGGCGATGTGATAGAGAAGAGGAGGAGAGGGGTAAGGAGAAGGGAGAGGTGATGGGGGCTAAATGTGCCCTGTTTTGTGATTGTTTATGTTTCCTATAGGATCCATTTTGTTACCTTTTCTAAAACTCATGGCATTGATTAGTGTAAGGAAACAAGGAATGTTTAATAAGTGTAAGGGATTAAAAGTATGCTTTCTTTATAATTAACCATAGACATATTGATAAAATTTAGTTGATATGAAATAAGATATTGGTTCAAGAATGGAGATCTTTTGGATTATAGGATACAATGGAATGTGGAAAGGAAGTTACAAGTTCTTCCTAATTTTTGCATAGCAGTTTAGATTTTTCTTTAACCTCATGACCTATGGAAAAATCCATAAAGTAATAAACTTTATTTTATTTTGGTTTTAGGGCTTACGAAAAAAATAGTATTATACTATATTTTGGTTTATTAGAGGCTTGAAGTTGAACTAAAAATATTAATGATCTTGATTTGTTGGCCATAGGCCATAAACTAAGATCTTATCTAAACTAAAACATTCTCATCTGTATATATATGCTATGCTATAATCTCAATAGAATCTTAGTTTGTATGTATTGAATCACTGATGAAATAGAATCAGACTTCACATGGGATAAACATTTTTTTAAACTCACCTTGCAAACTAGAGGAGGGCCAACTCTTGGGGACTCTTGGTGAGACTATGTTTATATTATTACTATAACTGATAGTGATGATGATGAAGACCGACTAAGATTAGAGGAATACAATTTAGTAGAAAGATTAGATCAGTTATTATCTTGTCATTAATGTCAAGCAATTGATTATCTAGTTTATATTGTGTTGCCATATCATTCAGAGTATGATATAAGTTAAATGAGTTAAGAAGAAGAAGAAGAAGAAGAAGAAGTGAAATGTTATGAAGATGAATAACTTAATTGGGAAAATGATACAGATCAGAAAATGCTAAGATTATGTTGATATAATTATTTTCTACCTAACGTATAATTATATCAAATTGTTAAGAATGGTAAAGAAGATTTGACAAATCGGTAAGTAAAATAGTTTTGACTACCAAGCAGAAAAGGTCATTCGATAAAGAGAGAAAGTCATTCGATTAAAAGGAAAGTAATTTTTGGTAAAGGAAAAGGAACTCAAGACACCGATTAGAAGGTTTTAGTCACCAAGCGTAGTTAACCAAAATTCAATTGAAATTAAGAAGTTATCCACCAAGGAAGGAACATAAATTAAATACAAGGATCAAAACAACATTTAATGTTTAGCTATGATGAGGTGGAAGATTATGATGATAAGGAAGTGTTAGTTGGAGAGATTTAGGATCAGGAAAATTCATGACAATGATTTATGGTATAGATCTAAGTGGCTAAAAGAGAAAGAACAAGTTTCAAGAAAGTTCAAGTTCCAAGGTGAAGGTAAAAAGTGTTATTGAGATTCAAATTCAATAAATAAGTTTATGAAGTTGATCGGACTATTGATATTAATCAAAAGAAAATGTGATAAAGGAAATTAAGCGGAAAAACAAAGTCTGTATAAAGGATGAGTTTGTATGAACAAATGGCTGGAAAACTGAAGGGTTGAAGACTCACCAACTAATGCAGTGAATAAAGAAAAGGTTGGATTCAGAGTCAGAAAGTTGAAGTTGATGAAGTGTTGAAGCTAGTGGAAAGTGAAGGACTAAAGTGAAGAAAAAGAGCGCACAAAGGATTTGATTATACAAAGGATAGTTGTGAATTTATAGGTCAAATTATTTATTTTTTCTTATTAATATTTGCAATAGGAAAATCTCTTAACCTAGTGGACTTAACAGTCTTATTGTAAAATCCTTGCAAAAGGTAACATTCTAAAGAGTGTTTGAAGTCCTTTAACCAGGCCACTTCTAATAGGGTGAAGATCCTAACAAATCTGAGGAAAATCTCTTGACCGGGTCACACCTAGTAGTTTGTATTGTAATCTTTAACAGGATTGTCTCTTAACTGAGCATACTTTAGAAGCGTATTTTCTTTAGTGGGTGACAGTAGTTCTCACAATGGTTTTTCCCAAAGCTGGGTTTCCAAGTTAAATACGAGTGTTGTATGTGTTGAATGATTTATGTGAATGTTATTGCTGATTGTAAATGTTTATTTACTATTGTTAGTAAATGTTGAATTGTGTTTGACCAAGTTGACACCAAGTTAATCAGGATAACATTTTTAAGGTACTGAAAATCAAGGATTACTAATTCACCCCCCTCTCAGTTGTGTACCAAAAAGTGATGTCACTTTTATAAACCATTAAACTTGAGGGAATCCATGAAGAAGGAGATCTCAAGAAGCATCTTATAGATTCCTATCCATGACGTGGAAGAACCATGTAGATATTATGAATGGTGGTTCTCAAATGAACCTTAAAGAAAGACCCTTGCAAGGTGCACCATAGAATGGAAGATTCAAATGATAATGCAAAGTATCTATCTAAGATGAAATGCAAGATCTAAGCTAAAATGATATGCAAGAATGCAAGAAAAGTAGATCTAAGATGAGATCCAAGATCTAAGCTAAAATGATATACAAGAATGCAAGAAAAATATATTAAAGATGAGATGCAAGATCAAAGCTAAAATGAAAGTAGATCTAAGATGAGATGCAAGATCTAAGCTAAAATGATATCGAAGAAATAATAGTCATGCACATAATACAACAATTGTTGAATGCTTATCTTAGAAGCTAAATGGGTTATTGATCTAAAATAGCCTACATCCATTAGGTGTGGATGCTTCATAAATTATCGGTATTATTGCATAGTTGCATCTATGGATGGGTGACCCCACAATAGTGGGTTACACTTTTTTAGACATGCTGATTTTTGCTGAAATAACATATTTTTGATAAAATATGATGATTTAAGCCTTGAGAGGTTCCATTTGAAGGAAATAATTACAAATGGTTATCTCAAATCCTCTTAGATAAAAAATATGGATATAACATCTATACTCCTCATTCATACCTACAATGGAGTCTCCTTCGTACCTATTAAAATGCTAATCAAAAATCACTTCCAATTTATCTTTTGGCAGATCAAATGAATCTATTTAACTAGCCTATCTATGTAGTAAGGTACTGTGTGTTGTGGAAAGCACCTTCATAGGGATAGTATTGTCAATAAATAAATAAAATAACTAAATTACCACAAAAATTAAGCTAATTAATAAAATGAAGACAAATAGCACTCTATGGACCTCTATTTAGATTTGCTAATGTGAAGCTCTCAGCAAGCCTCCATTATTGACAGCTCTAAAATGAGAATGAATGATAAGCAAACCAAGAATTCAATTCCAAAAGAAATTAAGCCTAAATTAACACTATAAATTTTCCTTTCTAACTAAAATAGAGATTTAATAATTGAATTTATTTAATTTGTTTAGCCATGTGTACCCCTTAAATGGGTTAATTTGATTTGAATTGAACTATATAATTAATTAGATTAATTGCACAATTGATTGATTTAACTTGATTTATTTGATTTAATGGATTTTGATTTTCAATTAAATTTGGATTATGGCTTGATTGCAATTTTTCTTTGATTTTAGCTTGATTTTAATTTATTTCTTTGATTTTGCCTTAATTACTCACTTGATTTAGTCTTGTCCATTTTCAGGCGATTACAAATGCTCCTCTTTGAATTGATGTGCGAAGCGTATCGGTTCAAAGAATGCCCTGATTGTTTTGATGCGAAGTCCTGATTAGATTGATGCTTGGTTTGATATTTGATAAAAGATGTAGATCTTGATGGTAGATTTGATGAAGTTCTGATTGATTTGAAGTCCTTGATGGTCTTTCTGATGATAGGTCACTGATATGATACCTGATTCGATCGGATTTGATTTTTGATGCCCCACTTGATTGAAAAGTGAAATTTTTTTTGATGAAATATTAAGCTTTGATTTGATGTGATGTTGGTCCTGATTATCCGAGTGTATTCCCCCTCAAAATTAAAATGAAATTTTAGTTTATGTGAAGGATATTGCATTTTCGATCAATTTGCATTGAAAAATATTCAATTATGAGTAAATTTTGATTTCATTTCTGATAATGTGTTTGCGATGTTGTGATGACAAATGCTCCTGATTTGGCTAAATAGGTAAAAAAATTTGGTCCCTAGTCATTTTTTGGTAAAAAATGCCCCTTTTAGGTCAAAATGGGCTATATAAAGGGGTAAAAGGTCATTTTCACTATTCATTTTTATCTTCTCTTTTGGCTTTTCCTCTCTAATCCTCTGAGCTATTTCACAATGGTGATCCCGATTCGAAAGCATAAGTTCGAGTGAGGCCACCGATATCAACGTCCACTTGGCTACGGACCTCCAGTATGTACCCCAACAACTTCTCTTATCTAGTTTTAGCATTTAATTTTGAAAATTTTAGATTTTTCAATCAAAAACCCCATTTTTTTTTAATTTTTAATTTTACCAGCGCATTAATCATTTTTACAGTGCGTACACAATTTCTATTACACATCCATGGTTTTCTGCAATGCTTTTTTTCTTTTTAGTAGCACTTACAAATGCTAAAGCTAGGGCATGTTTTGCTTTCATCCTTTCTTGCAGTGCTTTCACATTTGATTGCACATTTAATAATTTTAGTAGTGCGTATAGTGGTTTCCTGTAGTGCGTACTATATCCTATAATGTGTACGCTTTGTTACATGCACGTACAATAGTTTTCACTGCGCTTTTGATGTCTTAAGTTGTGAATTTTATTTTCAGTGCTTTTAAGAAATGAAATAGTGCGTACACCTTGTTTGGCAAAATTTGTGAGCCTTTTAGTCAATTTTCTGATCCGTCTGATGTCGTCAATGTATTAATTGGCTTAGGTTTTTGAGTTCTGCTTCTAGGAAGTCGTGTGATGTCAGTTTGAGTCATTTGATATTGAATGTTTAATTTTCAATCTTGATTTAGATGGTGGATGATGATAAATATTTCATCCTCTCTACATAGAATCAGGAAAATTGATTGTGGTTTGATTAGATTTAATTGGTTGATTGAATTAAGATGATCCAATAGTTTATGATTTTGATATCTCATGTGTTTAAACTTGCTTGTACAATTTCCACTTCGGAAGCTAGTTGTGCGAGGCTTATTTCCTTTTTCATTTGATATGATAGATGATCTAAGCGGGCCAGAGCACCAATTTATAGGCCGATGCAATTTTTCTTTCTTACTCTCTCTCCCTCGATTCTACGTGACTCAAGGTCTTCTCACCACTATGGTAGAGCGTTGGCACTCTAACCATAATACTTTTCATTTAGCGATGGGAGATATGACATTCACTCTCGAGGACATATACAGGTTGTTGCAGATCCCTACTTATGGGGAGATCATCTATTATGACCAGGTCTATGATGGCACAGTATGTAGATGCCTCTTTGCGGATCCAACCATTGGAAATGAGAGTATCTAGTGGGCTCAGTTTACCTCATTTCTAGTACTTCCAGTAGTATTTGGTGTACTCATGGTGGTTTCTTGGTTCCTGATCAGTGGGGAAAAGGGTTTGCAATTGGTTGGGGCTAGATCTTGGAGGACTTGATTGCTCATCCTCACAGGTTTTATTGGGGTTCCTATGTGTTAGCTTAGTTATACCATGAGCTTCATGATGTTGTATATCATCGCGGGGCTACTCTCTGCTAGAGTAGTCCTACTTCAGTTATGGACATGGGAGCATATAATTCTCATTACTCATCCCATATCAGTTCAGCATTGGGATGAAAGATGGTCTTTTGTGTGGATGTATGAGGGGATGGTTGTGCAGGCCCACCTAGGTAAGGTGGATTACTGGCGGCATATCATTGATGATATTGATTAGGTGGTCTGGAGACCATACATTGGATGTGAGTCATGGCTAGAGGATGTAGCAGAGCTTCTCTATATGTGCATGCCTCATTGGATGATAGGGTGGATGTGCTTGGTTATTGAGTGATTCTACTTTCATAGAGTTTTATACCAGTTTAGCCAGATACATGGGATGCCTTAGGGGTTAGCCCTTTATTCTTGTGTACAAGTTGAGAGGTCCCTTTGGGGTCCTCATATTGAATATAGGATGGAACGAGATACATTACTATAGCTTCCCCACCTTGCATGGTATATGAGAGATCATATTATTGATGTCGACATGACCAAAAATTATGCACAGTGGTTTGTATAGAACCCATCTGCCAAATTCACAGATCTGGTAGAGCCAGTGCCCGGGATTGAGGAGGAGTTGGATGATGATGGCAGAGATGGTAGTAGTGGTCAGAGATGGAGTCATCAGGGAGGATGGGGTGGTAGGGCAAGATGAGGAGACATGGTTGTTATTTATGTTATTTTTTCCCCCGCTCTTGTCAAAGGCAAAGTCTGGATGAGAGGCAGATGAGTTAGGGTGAGGGGTGGTCCTTTCAAAGAACTCCATCATGTGGTTGTTGATAGAATGGCTAGATGGGGTTAGCATAGAGTATGGGTATTCAGACAAATTTGGCCTTAGATAGCTATAGATTTAGATGCACAGGTGGCACAAATTCTTTTAGATTACACACAGGCACCTCTAGCACCTCCTCCTCCTCCACAGGATCCTCTTCCTTCACAGATTCCATCTTCTTCTTATATTCCATCATCTTATGTTCTTCCATCCTCTTCCATTCCATCTTCTTCCATGGCTCCACCACAGGCTCCTCCTACACAAGCTCCTCCTATAGAGGCTCCAACATCAGCTTTTGATGTTCGGGCTTTACAGTCTAATGTTTCAAAGATTAGGCAGCAGGTCAGTCAACTGGGTAGTATGATGCACACATTTATGGCTTCCACAAGTCAGCACAGACTATAGGTGAGCTCGAGTCGAGATCCTGATACAGGTCCTGGTCAGTGGTTCAGGTAGTTGATGATATACGATTGATCCATTCTTTTGAGGTAAATTATGATTTTTGATATCGAGACATTGGACTCATATTCTTTTATTAGATGATGTTTATTTATGACTGATACTTGTTATGCTTGATGGACTTTGATTCACATATTCTGATGGACTTTGATGATACCATGGACTTTGACTTTTATTTTGATATGTTTACATTATATGATGTGATCATGTGTTGGAGTTCTTTTTTAGGTGCTTTATATGATATGCAAATCTATATGATTCTATCTCTACATGGTTTTTTTTATGCTTTTCAAATGTAGTTTATGATATGAATGCACATGTCTATTTATGAGAATGTCTTATTTATGACATAGATTAGATAGATGTATTTAATACATGGTTTAATGTTTAAAAATGTATGATGATGCTATTTAATGGTTTAATGATTAATTCTATGTGATGATGTTTATGGATGCATTTATATGATGTAATGCATGGAAAATGCAATGTAATGTGATGGATGTAAATGTAATGGATGCACTTATATGATGTAATGTATGGATTTTGATTAATGATTAATGATGAATGTAATGATAAATGATATATGGACTAGTGATAATCTAGATGTAAATGCAATGACCTAATACACTTATTTTTTAATATAATTCAATGTTTAAATGTAATGAACCTTGATCAATGCACCTATATGAAAAATGCAATGTACTAATGAGATGAAATTAAATGCAATGTTTAGAATGAATTCAATGCAATGCAGTTAATGATGTCCTAATGTGAACTTAAAATAATGTAATTAATGAAACTAAATGATGAGAATTAAAATGGATGCAAACTAATGCAATGGAATCTTTAACTGAACTTGATGATATGAGCTATAATGATAATGAATGTGACTAAATGGAATGAACTAAAATAAAGGTCATTTCACGCAATGTAATCTAATGGAATTTAATGCAACTAAGGTTGCTGACCTAAAACTAATGTAGATTTAAATGAGATGATGAATGAGCCTAAATGTAACATGATTTAAAATGCAATTGATCTAATGCAAGGAACCTTTGATTTTGATTTTTTATTTTCAACACACTCTATCACATATAATTTTTTATGAACGTTTGATTTTTCTATTTTTGATTAACTCCACTACCTTTCTTCTTCCCTCAATCAATTTTTGAGCTAAGAAAAGAAAATAACTTAAATGCATTTAATCCAATATGGATGCAGCTAGTTGTCACTATTAAAAAATTAGGAGCTTATATTCATCACTGAGTAGTTTTGAAACCTAAAATTAGTACAACCATCACTGGCTCAACCATGATCATATGAATACCTATTTTCCTTCCATGTTGCATTCTCATTCTTGGTAGAACTATCATTGATTAAAATTAATCATGAGAGTATGAATACCGCTTTCATTGGATTCTATGTTGCAAGTGGATTTTGGTATTATGATATTTAACATCAAAATATCCAAGGTATCTTGTTGCATAAACAAACAAAAATATTGGTTTCGCCATATGTACATGTCCTCGATGATTCTTTTATGATCATGTCCTTATACAAATGATACATACTTTAAAACCTTGATCTTAAGACACTCATTTAAAAACCAATAAAATATGATGCTTTCATCATAGCTTGTCTAGTTTAAAAACTTTCATCAATTTGCGAGAAAGACATGATTTCATCAATCAATAATCACTTAATGAAATTTTTTCACTATTTTTCAAATCCATATTTCAAGTATAGTTCCATCCAAATTTCATACTTTTAATCCTAATAAAGGTAAGGTCTTGGTGAGATCTTGGATCAAAATTTTGCATTTGTTTGAATGATGTTAGTATCAGGTAGTGATCATGTAAGTGTTCCACTTGTATCTTGATGAATTGATTTGGTGTCAAATTGATGTTTACTTTGATGAATCCTTCCTTATTAAGAATTGATTTGCCCCTAGTTGGATGTGATTGCATTTGTTGGGCTTGGGACATTTTGCAGATTGGTGACGAAAGCTTTAGGTACTTGCAAATGAAACAATGGGGTTTTATTATGCAATATATACAAATGTTGGTGAATGTAATATTTACAAGGATGAATACTAGGCATGAGATTAACTTGGACTTTCAATGGCGCTTGTTTACCAAGTTTTCACTGATTGAATGGATTTGCTCTTTTTTTCTATTTTTCAAGCTTTTTCCTTTTTTTGCTACCAAGGTACCTATTTGCTAGGTTTTCACCAAGGCACTTTTTCTCTTTTTCAATTTTTTTGTATTTTCTCTTTTTCCCATTTTTTTTTATTCCATATCATTAAGGCACCTATTTGCTAGGTTTTCACTAAGACGACATCTTTTTTAGGATCATTTCTGAATATTTTTGGACTTCTTCATGCTCAATTTTCCATTGTTTTGATTTTTTCTATTTTTCTAATTTGTTTTCTTCTTTTCTATTTTTTAATATTTTTGGATTTTTCAGGATCTCTTATAACAATGTACACCCTTTCAGCTGCTTCATGTGTAGAACCTTTTCAGGTGTATACTATTGATGGGTTCTTGCAACTCTTCTCCTTCACAATCAACTAGTTTGTAGGTGCTCATTCCAAAAGAAGAGGTGATCACAAAAGGTCCTAACAATTTTTCTTCCCATTTTCCTCTCTTTTCTCTTTTCACTTGATTTTTAGGGTTTTCTCTCAACACTAGATCACCTATTTGGAATGTCATGTGTTTGATATGCTTATTGTACTTCCTTGACATTCGATTATGATACACTTTTAAATGGTCAAATGCTTGTTGTCTTTCATCAAGTAGCTCCAATCTTGCAACCTAGCAACCCTATAGTCTTCTTCACTTAGTAATCCATGCAATGAGACTCTTAAAGATGGGATTTCTACCTCCAAAGGTAAAACTTCTTCTACTCCATAAACTAGTGAGAATGGTGTAGCTCATGTTGCTGTTTTGATGCTTGTCCTATAAGCCCATAGAGTAGGGTTTATTTGAATGTTCCAATCCCTACCTGAATTATCCATAGTTCTCTTCAATATCTTCAAGATGTTCTTGTTTGTAGCTTCTTCTTGTCCATTACCTTGTGGGTAATATATTGAAGATGAGTGATGTACCACATGAAATTTTGTACATAGTTCTTTCAAGTCTTTTTTCTTGAAATGGCTTTCATTTTCTATTATGATGGCGTGAGGAACACCATATCTAAAAATTATGTATTTTAATATGAACATGGATATTTTCTTTCCTATGGCAGTGGATAATGGGACAACTTCTACCCATTTGGTAAAATATGTAGTTGTAGTAATGATGAATTTATGATAATTTGATGATGGTGGATAAATCATCCCTATAAAATCCAAACCCCATTGATAAAAGGTCCAAGGTGTAGTCATATGATGTATTTCTTGTGCTAGCACATGGATTAAGTTCCCATGGTATTGACATTTATGACAATTTTTTGCAAAGTGACAAGAATCTTTTTCCATAGAAGGCCAAAAATATCCTATCCTAAGGAGTTTCTTAGCTAGGGTTAACCCATTTGAATGTGACCCAAAAATTCCTTCATGGATTTATTGTAAGGCTATGTTTGATTCCTCTTTCTTTAGACACCTTAAAACCATTCCATCCAGACTCTTGTGATACAACATATCGGATACCAGGGTATAGCGAGAGGCTTGTCATATAAAACTTTTCTTTTAATTTCTAGTTTGGTTCATGGGTAAGATTTGGTCTTTTACGTATGTGTAAATGGATCCATACTAGGGTGATTCATGTCCCACTAGTAAGAAAATGGTGTGAGGATGGGAAGGGTCAAATGTGGGTTGTCCAACTTCTTCTACCAGGATTTCATATCTGGCACTTTGATCTGACATTTGGAGAAGTGATGCCAATGTAGCCATTGCATCCAGTACTTTATTTTTATCCCTCGGCACTTGCGTAAAATGTGATTAGAGTGAAGTATTTCTTGAGATTCTCAATCATGTTCTTGTAGGGTATCAACTTATCATCTTTAGTTTGATACTCATCATTGATTTTATTAATAACTAGTTGGGAATCTCCATAGATCTATAGCTCTGTCACTTTCCATTCTAATGCCAATTTTATGACGATGACTAATGCTTCATACTCAGCTATATTATTTGTGCATGGAAATAATAGCTTGTATGATTTGGGAATTGTGGATCCTTTAGGTGTAATCAATAGTATCCCTGCTCTTGATCTGTGCTGTGTATAAGAGTCATCAAAGTATAATTTCCATGTCTATGCTTCAACATTAATTATCTCAGAATCTGGAAATTCTATTTGGATTGGATGTTCATTTTTTAATGGTGCTTGTGCTAGTTGATCATCTATTACTTGGCCTTTGATAGCTTTTTGAGCCACATACTCTATGTCACACTCACTTAGGACCATGACCCATTTGGCCAATCTTCCATTCAGGGCTGTTTTGCTAAGAATGTATTTCAAAGGATCAATTTTTGCTATGAGTCATATTTTGTGAGATAACATATGATGTCGTATTTTTTGGGAAGAAAAAACTATGGCCAAACATGCTCTTTCAATAAAGGTGTATTTCAACTCATATTTTACCAATGTTCTACTTATGTAGTATATGGCCTTTTCCTTTCCAACTTTATCCTCTTGAGCCAAGAGTGCCCCTAATACATGTTTTGTCGTTGAGATGTATAAAATTAAGGGCTTTCCTCTTATTGGTGGCATCAAAGTAGGTGGATTCATTAGGTACTTTTTCAATAATGTGAATTCTTCTTCACATTTCTCACCCCATCTGAATATTGTGTTCTTGTGAAGGAGTTGAGTAAAAGTGTGGCATTTTTCTGCTAATTGGGATATGAACCTTCTGATAGATTGAATCCTTCCTTGAAGTGATCTCATTTGACTTATGTTTGAAGGTACCCCCATTTTCATGATTGTCTTTACTTTGGCCGGGTCTACCTCTATTCCTTTGGCTAAAACTATGTATCCTAATAGATTTCCTGATTGTACACCGAATGCGCATTTCTTTGGATTCAACCTTACTTTGAATTGTTCCAATCTTGTAAATCTCATTTCTAGGCTGGGTAGATGTTCCTCCCTTGAGTGGGATTTAGCAAGTATGTCATCTACATAGTCTTCTAGAAACTTGTGCATCATGTCGTGAAATATGGTCATCATGGCTCTCTGATATATCGCTCCAACATTCTTGAGACCAAAGGGCATAACATTCCAGTAGAATGTCCCCCATGCGAATGTAAATTCCATTTTGTCTTGATCCTTGGGTGTTATCTTAATCTAGTTATAGCCACTAAACCCATCCATAAGTGAGAACATTGAGTGCCCTATTGTTAGATCTATGATGGAATCTATGCTTGGATGAGGAAAATCATCTTTTGGACATGCAAGATTAAGATCTCAAAAGTCTGTGCAAATTTGGATAGATTTTTCTATTTTGGAAATAGGCACAATATTTGAAATCCACTCGGCATAATCAATGGCTCTTATGAACCCCACTTTTAGTAATTTTTCTAACTCCACTTTCATAAGAAGTTCTATGTGTGGGTGCATCTTCCTCAATTTCTATTTGATTGGCATTTCTCCCTCTTTGATATTCAAATGATGCATGATTAGATTTGGATCTAGTCTGGACATATCATTGTACGACCATGTAAAATTGATTTGTCTTGCTTTGAAATTTTTTATGAATTCCTCTCTTTCTTCACTAGATAAAGATGTTGCTAGGTGTATGATCTTTGGTTCTGATTCTGACTCGATGTTGACTTTCTCTATTGGTTCAATTAGGATAGGGGATCTTTCCTCATAGTGCTCAGGAAAAGTATCCAACCCTTCTTCCTTATGTGCCTCTGTTGGGTTTTCACCTTTGGAAACACTCTTTATTTCTTTCTCTTTTTGATCTAATACTGACACAATGTGGTTTTCAACATTAGATTCTTTTCATTTTTTATTTTTTTATTTTTTCATTTTTAACTAAACTGAAAGGTTGGATACTTGTCTTCATCACTTCGTCTTGATATTCAATGGTAGAAGAAGGTTCAACCACATTAAGGTATTGGGACACCAAGTTATCATTTAGAAATGTGGGGAGGATGGTAGGTTTGATGGAATCCCATTCAATTAGCTCTGGATAGATAAGGGACAAGGGATCAATGTTTTGGTTTGGTTCGATAGGGTTTAAGGACATGACCTCATTGGAAGGTTCAAACATTGTATCACTCAAATATATGATATATACCTCTTCTAGGTGTTCTAGAGAACTAGGGTCAAAATCTTCCTCACTCGAATCATCTTGGGTTTCTAATGGGTAAAAATATCTTGGGTTAAACCTAGGGTTAGATTCTCCTATAGTAGGTCTCCATGATGGAACATAAGGCTCTCCTACCCATGCATTTTCTTCAATTTCTTGATTTTTCACATTTTCTAAGACCTCTTGGCTAGAACTTGAAGCTTGATTCTGATTTGATCCTCAAGTTTGTTCTTTTCCTTTGCTAGGAGTATAAGTGTGAATCACATCCACCTATTTATCTTGGCAAGACTCACTTGAAAATGAGTCCCACTCCCAATTTTTTGAATCTTCATCGATTTGGGAACCTAGTTGTAAGATTTGATCATAAATTAAGGGATATTTTTTTTGAGTGTATCCTTGTTCGAGGTACCCCAATCCAATTTTCTCCTTACTATCTCTCCATGCCATTTCAATGGGTTCAATGAGTCCTTCATTTCTTGTACGTAAAGGCCCTTTTCCTTTATATCCCATCTTCTTCATTATTTGAAATCCTTTACCATATTGATGAGTGGGAATTCTTATGTTTAGAATGTTTTTTTGATGGGCACTTGATTCCTCATCCTTATATAGCCAGGTTAAGATTTCATTATCTTATTCATCCATGGATCTAGAAGTACTTTCCCTTACAAAGTGGTCATTATATTTATGGGGTACATGTAGGCTAGATGGTCTTCCATGGGATTTGGGAGATAAGGGTAGATCCGTCATAGATAAGGAGTATTCACCTACACCTTTCTATTTAATTTTCCATTGCTTCTCTAAATTCTTCATCATGTGATCCATATTTTGATAATGGGAATCCTTGGTTTAAATTTGAATAGATCTTTCTTGGTCTTCTTTTTGTTCATCATGTGTAATTTCCTCACTAACTTTCTCCTTTCCTTTAGTCGATGTACAAGTTAAGTTAGTGGGAACTTGATGATTTTCCACGACAACATCTTCTTTTTCTTCCTTTGCTTTTCCTTTCAAGGATGGAAGATCCTTTGAGTTTTGTTCTTGTTCTATTCTTTGGGGCATAGATCCTTCTGTATTATGTGGGACTAAGGAGTCAATTATAGGTTTCATGTTATTACAATATTGGAAAGGATTCTAATCCCCACTTACCATGACTTCTTGTTCTATGTACGAAAATTTGAGGCATTGATGCTATGTCAAAGGTATTGTCTGCATTTCATGGATCCATGACCTTCCTAATAGGATATTGTAGGTTAATTTGAGGTTGAGGACTTGGCAAATGGTCTCTTTTTACATTGGGCCAACTCAAATAGGGAGTAATATGACACCTTTAGGGGCTCTTTCTTCATCATCGTAAGCTTTAATGGTTATTTTCTTCTTTGGGTCAATAGCTTCCTCATAAAATCATAAGGCTTTAACCAAGTTTAAGGTACAAATATTTAGGCCGTCTCCCCCATCAATGAGGACTCTCTTCACTCTATGCTTGTGGATCAAAACCTCTATATGCAAAGGCAATTTTTATGGGTGATTCAAGGACATGTCATCTTTTTCTGAGAAGGATAGACAATGGGGTGTAACAAGATGACCTACCATGTTTTGGAACTTATCCGCATCCAAATTAAAGGTACATTAGTCTCTACAAGGGCTTTTTCCAAAATCTCCTTATGAGTTGGTGAAAGTTTGAGCAATTCTAGGATATAAATTTGAACAGTGGTCCTTTGTAATTGGTCCACCAAATTAAATTTTTTTGAGGATGAAGATGTCATTTGATTAGGTAGGATAATTCTTGGGGCACCCCCTAATAGAGTGATCTTTGATGCTTGCCACCTAGTTACAACATTAGACATTGCCTCCCTTGGTTTTTCTTTCACCACAATCACATTTATTGTGTTTTCATCACCACTTAAGGTATTAATGGTATTATCATACGTGTGGGAAAAGTTGACATTTTCATTGCCCCTTTTATTGTTATGATTGGTATTTGATGATTCCCCCTTTTCATGGTTTAGGAAAGGGTTCTTGAAAGCTGTATGATCCTCATTATTTTGAGGCCCTTCCACTTTTATGGTTTCATCATCGATTAGATTTTGGACAAGGTATTTTAATTTCACACATTCATTCATTTTATGTCCTTTGTTACGATGATATTTGCAATTATGAGAATCATCCACCAGGTCATCTTGACTTGTGGTTCGTATGGCCTTGATTCAGGTAGAATAATGATTTTGTTGGCCTCTAAAGTCCTTAATGCATTTTCCAAAGGTTCACCTAGAAATTTGAATTTCCTTTTTGGATATGTGGAAAAGAATGGTTTAGGCTTATTGACATTGGAGTTATTGAAAGGGTTGTTATTTTTTTTGTTGTTTTTTTTATAAGGAACCTTGGTCGTTTGGTTGACATTATACGTTGGGTTTGACCAGTTCGATAAATTAAAGGGAGTAGCCTTTAAGTTGTGTGCTTCCACAACTCCATCATTCATAATATTTTTATTGGTGTTTTTCAACCATAGTCTTGGTTTATTATTATGATTGTTGGCTCCTTTATTGTTATTATAATTAGAGTTATTGGTATTGTTGGAGTTGGTATAGGTTTTATTATCTTTGAATAATTTGATTTCACCTCTTTTAACCAAAACTTCTTCAATTTTGATCTTATTTTCGATGATCTTTTCAAATATAGGGGGACATTGAAGTTGGAGCCTATAGTTCATCTCCATATTTAGATTATTCATAAATATTTCCATCTTTTCTTTCTTGGGTATGCTTCATGGATATCGGCGAAGACTGTTCTCCACCTTTGGAGAAACCCTAGAAAAGACTTACCATCTCATTGTTTAGTATCGCATAGATTAAGCATGGTGATTTCATGCTCTATGTTATAGGAATAATGAGTCACAAATTTTAAAGCTAATTCCTCAAATGTTTTGATCCCTTGTGGAATTTTGGAGAACCATTCCATGGCTTGGCTTCCTAAACTCCTTGGAAATAGCCTCATTAAATATGTGTTGTCGTGTATGAATTCAATACTTAGAGAACAAAATTCTCTAAGATGGTCTTGTGGGTCTGATTTATCCATATATTTATCATATTTGGGGAAGACCACATTAAGCAGGAAAGGTGCCATTACCAAACTCTTATCAAAAAGAAATGGGCATAAAGCTTCAATGGAAAATGGCTTAGGTTCGACTGCTTTCTTCATTGTGTCGATTTGTGCTTGGAACATTTTCAATTGTTTATTCATAGCACCTATAGGATTATTCTCTTCCTCATCTTTCTTAAGTGGGGCAATGTCATAGTCATGAGGAAGTTTTACCCCTACTTGGGCCAAGTTAAGGAAATATCTTTCCTTATTTCTCTCTATAATTTTATTTATAACCTCAAGGAACTCGGGGTCTTCGGCCGCCCTATTGGCTTTGTCTTCAGTTATTTCTTTAGACCCATGGTTTTCTTGGTTTATACTGTTGTGATTTTTTTTTCCTTTCCCTTGATTGTATCTCCCATTAAGGTAATCATTATTTGTTATGTCTCTATCCATTTGACCAACTCTCTTTTCAGAAAGGTTTGGGAGACTATCCCCTAGGTTGTGATTTATGAATGAAGTTTGAGACTCAAATTTGGGAACCTCTCTTTCTATGCAAGTGTGGTCTTCTTGTAAAGATAGTTTAATTAGGTGAGATCATGTAGAAATCGGCATCAACAAAGGCTTGATTTGAAACTTTTTTCCCCAAACTTGGTGATTATTTTTTTATGAAGATATTAAAAGTATAAGATGATTTTACAAAATGGATGTTTCTCACTAGTTCTATGTATCTTCAAACAAAGAAACCACAAATACACTTGTTCTTTTTTGAACCCTCTACACAAAAAGTGTTTGAATATGTTAGGATGTTATCACGGGTTTTTCACAATAAGCATCTTTAAGAAATCTACTTAGTTGTCAAATTGGTTTGTAAGCATGACTTTACAAGGTAGGATTTCTAAGTTAACAAGGTATTTAATCAAGATTCCATTCAAAATGGATATTAAGTTTCATCCCCCAAAAATTAGGAGGCTTCCCACCACCGGTATATCGTAGTTTTATGTAATCCGAAAGGGCTACTCAAGGAAGTTCGAAGCTTAATATCCTTTTGTCATCCACCCCATTAAGGATGAATGCATTTATTTTTATAGTGGGTTAGATTATTACAGAAAAGGCAATTGTATCCCACTTTGGGTTGTCCCTCTCACCGGCCTCATTAAGTAAAATCTTGAGAGGCGAGCCCACTAAAGATCTAGCATGTTCATTTGTAAAGCAATAAATAGATTTAAGAAATAAGTTTTAGGAGTTTGATTCACCAAAAGGTAAAGAATATATCCCTATATATCCTTTATGTTGGTTTAATTACTAGATTTTGACAAAAAATCACAAGGCCACAATTTAAGTAAAAATTGACCAAGTTTAGGCTTACCTAATTTGAAGCTAGAAAAGGCTAGGGGCATTTTTAATGGATTTTTCCATGATTTTGACTCACCGAGTGGAAATCCTTCCCTCTTCTTTGCCTCCTCTTCGAAAACTTAGTCAACAAAAACAAGCAAAATAAAGAAAACCCACAAAAACTTGAAATTTAAGCCTTATTTTTCAAATTTGACAAAAATCGATTAAGGCGTGTAAATCCAATTTAAAGATACAAATTTCAATTTGTAAGCTTCTACAACTTGTAAATATTGTTCGTATACGTCACCTTCTTGCTATGAATTCTCCAAAATGAGTTTAATATTTTCTATATTCTCGCTTTTGATCCGTTTAGCCAAAGCTTTATCTTCTTTGTTATATCTGGTCTCTGGATTTTTAATCTTTTTGTGACCTATCATCATAAAACAGAGGAAAAATCATTTCATGGCTGTCAAATTCTATAAATTTGAATTACAGTCAAAAGCGTTGCAGAACTAATTAAATGCATTGTTAAATTTATTGAAAGCGTTGCAAAAAAAATTGAAAGTGTTGAAACAGAAATTGAAAGCGTTGTAGAAAAAATTGAAAGCATTGAAATAGAAATTGAAAGCGTTGTTTTAATAAGAAAATGCACGTAAAGAAAACATTAAAAGCGCAACACAATCCTTCAAATGTGCTTCGTAGTCAGGGTATACGTGTCAAAAGAGAAGTAGATAGGATATTAGAAAGATTAAATCCATTATTTGGTTGTGCAAAGGTGCAAAACTTTGTCATGGATGCATTGTTTCAGGTGTTGGATGTGTTGTTAAAACCTTGGTACGCACTACAGAAAGTCTCAAAAGCGTTGTTAAACCTGCAAAACAAAGAAAAAATAAGGAAAAATCCTAGAATCTAGCAATTTTCCAAAATTCTAAAAGAGTGAGGCCTAATGCCCCACTGTGGGAGCTATTTTGTGTGTTGTTGAAAGCACCTTCATAGGGTTAATATTGTCAATAAATGAATAAAATAACTAAATTATCACAAAAAGTAAGCTAATTAAGCAAATGAAGACAAAGAGCACTCTATGGACCTCTATTTAGATTTGCTAATGTGAAGCTCTCAGCAAGCCTCCATTAGTGGCAACTCTAAAATGAGAATGAATGATAAGAAAACTAAGAATTCAATTCCAAAAGAAATTAAGCCTTAATTAACACTATATTTTCCTTTCTAGCTCAAAATTGCAAGAGGTTTGATGTTATTCTCATATTTGTGGATGATAATTGAGTTATTTGTGTGTTTCTTTTATAGATTTTGGAAAGGGTATGGGGGTGGATTTGAGTTGATCATGGTTGGATTAGGGTCAAGTCCATGGTTCCACCTTTGGAGACAATTTAAATGGATTGCCCTCAAAGCCTGAGACAAAGAGACAAAATGGGTGGCCAAGATTCTCTCACCTTATGTGTGATTGAGATTCATTTTGAGCTTGATCCATGTGAGTCCAATCCTTATTTCCCATTGGTTGATGTATTTTCCTCCCATTTGGTGGTTGAAGGAAAATAGGAATTTAATAATTGAATTTATTTAATTTGTTTAGTCATGTGTACCCCTTAAATGGGTTAATTTGATTTAAATTGAACTATACAATTAATTAGATTAATTACACAATTGATTGATTTAACTTGATTTATTTGATTTAAATTGATTTAATGGCTTTTGATTTTCAATTAAATTTGGATTATGGCTTGATTACAATTTTGCTTTTATTTTAGCTTGATTTTAATTTATTGCTTTGATTTTGCCTTAATTACTCACTTGATTTAGTCTTGTCCATTTTCAAGTGATTACATGTACTACTACTCGAAAAATCTTTCCAATGATTATAATGTTAATATATATTAAGTTTATTATGACTTGTTATTTTTAGTTTTACTAAACATAGATATTTCACCGTATGTCTACCTCTATGTTTGACGCTTGTGGAAAAATAGTAAATGAGAGAAAAAAAATTCTAAAAAATATCTATGCCCTAGGTATTGAAGCTCTCTTTCTTTCAAAAAAAATAAAAATGAAATTGGTCAAATACACGACAAGTTATAAGCTATGTAGTCAAGGTATGTCAAAATTATGGTTTAGTCAACTTCAAACGTTAATAAAATATGCAATAATAGTGATAATGTCATCAAAACAATTGCATGTCCTTCGTATAGATGTTACAAAACTAAATTCAAAAGAAGCACATTGATATCTATTTTAGAAAAAAAAAGTTATGCTCTATGAAAACCAAGTAACTCTTTGAAAATGACATTTTCTATAATTTACCAGTTTTTGTGGGAGAAAGAAAAAACCATTCAAATAATTTCAAAAATAAAAATAAAAAATATATTTAAAATCTAGACAGAAAATCCTAAAAGACTCTAATTTACTTCATCTTTTGATTTTAAACAGTTTAATGACAATATGCATCTGAATCTGAATATTTTTTTCAAAATGTAGAGTTCAGTGTCCGTTTAGGCAAAAAGGTGTAACCCACTATTGTGGGCTCACCCGGATACATGTCCAAGATGGAAAGAAGTTAGGAAATTTTTAATAGCTCCCATAATTGGATGAGAATGTTCATTAGACTTTGGACTGGAACTAGGTTTTTTAAGTTTCCTCCTCCAATTTCATGTTTTCAAATGCTACTATGCAACTACTATGGGTAGTACATGTCCAAGATGGCAAGATGTTCGGCTCCTAAAAATAAATGAGAATTTTAATCAAACTTTGGAATGGAACTGGGTTTTTTCAATTTCCTCCTCCAATTTTATGTTTTTAGATGCTTTATTACTCTATTTTATTATGCATGTTAATCCTCCAACATTGTTAATGCACTATGTTTGGATTTTTTAAGTCTATTTTTCTCCGCTACTTCTCCATTACATATTTCATTAACCCAGCTTGTCTTTACTAATTTTCTAATTTTCCCCAAATCCCAACTGAGCGCGCAAAGAGGTGAAGGCCGCATTGTGAGGGTGAAGTCAAACAAGGCAAGGACAGAACTCAGAACAATCAAACATTGAAATAACTAAGCACGCTATATTAAAGGTAACTGTTGAGATGGTCAAGTTGGTCTAAGGTGCCAGATTAAGGTTCTAGTCCGAGCTTTGTGGATGGATCTTTGATGATGGAAAGTGTACAAAAGCATCTAGGTAGGTGTTTATTTGGCTCTTTATCATTCCATTTTCTTCATGTGAGCTCGAAGCATCATTATCATTACCTCCACCTAGGGTATCAATGATTAAATATTATTACTTGTTTTCAATTCATCGCATGATTGACTATCGGGCTAGGGAATCGTTATTTGCTTACATTGATGATTATTTACTATACTTGATTGCTCAAGGTTGTGGGCATGTGACTGTTTCTTCCTTTTGTATATATCATTTCTTGATTTGATTTGGTTATTGACACAACATTATAATGATCATTGTTGGTTATGATCATGCAATTAGTAAATCCATAATGCCCTAGCTTCATGAGATATGAAGATCATAAGCACAGGTGCATTCAAATGGGCATAATGAAGCAACAAGGATAATGATACAATAACAAATCTGGGCTCACACAAGCCATGAGCATAGCCAACTCCTAAAAAGATAAGGTTGAATATAGACATACATGAGTAAATGAGCATAAACAATAGGGTACCAGACATTGCCCGAAGAGATGATGGAAGGATAACCAAGTTGTGAATCTAGTGTGCTCCTACTTGATCCAGAACCTGTAAGAAGGAAAGAAATGGGGTTAGATCCAAGGGATCTAAGCAATGCATGATATCCAATTACATATCCTCATCTACAGTCATGCATGTGCATAATCAAGCCATACATAGTCAATCATGTGATGAATTGAAAATAAGTAATAGTTAATCATTGATGCCCTAAGCCATCATGACAAGAAGATAATAAAAATGCAAGGATCCAGTAATAATACCCTAGTGTTAAACATGGGTCCTCAAAGATCCAAAGAAGTAAAATATAGCAGTGAGCATTATAATGTTGTGTCAATAACCAAATCAAGTAATGATATATACAGAAGGAAGAAATAGTCACAAGCCCACGACCTTGAGTAGTCAAGTACAGTAAATAATCATCAATGGAAGCAAATAATGATTCCCTAGCCCGATAGTCAATCATACAATGAATTAAAAACAACTAAATAATCATTAATGAAAGTAAATAATGATGCTTCGAGCTCACATGCAGCAAATGGAATGATCAAAGAGTGGCCTCCACCTCTTCGCACATGCAACTAGGATTTGGGAAAAATTAGAAATGAGCCTTTCTTTTTCTTTTTTTGTTTATAATCACGCAGGTGTTGACATAACGACGATACCATCATTATTACAATGGCGTCGAGAGCACTCACAAAAAAAAAAATCACACACAAATGGTAGTGTCATCGCTACCCACCGTTGGAATTCAACCTCAAATTTTGTAGTGCCACCATGCGAGAAATCATCTATTGTGAATTATTTCAGCTATCACATGATGTCTATCACCATAGAAGGTCAATGGTCTGTTTAAGGAACTAAATTCACCATGCAATAAATCATCTATTGTGATATGTTTCAGTCATCACACGATGTCTATCACAATAGAAGGTCAATGGTCTGTTTAAGGAGTTGAATCCACCATGCAAGAAATCATCTATTATGATCTGTTTCAGCCATCACACGATGTCTATCACAATAGAAGGTCAATGGTATAGGAATTGAATCCGCCATGTAGGAAATCATCTATTGTGATCTGTTTCAGTCATCACATGATGTCTATCATAATAGAAGGTCAAGTTATTGTAAGATCATCACCTTTCAATAACTCTTACAAATACAAGTGACAATCATTTGGAAGTCATCACTTCCTCATGATTTACTCATGACCCATATAGGGCATTCATAATTCATAGTCATCTGACTATTTGAACATTAGAGATTCCATCTCGATATGGTCTACTTCCTCTAAATCAATATGATCGAGATTATCAAAAGTTGATTTAATCATATCCTCTATCTACTCCCTCTGATGCTCAAGTTCTTGTATCAACCTCTTGTCATCTTTTAAAATGTCAAACTCCCTTTGCATATGGTCTCAATCGTCAATTTGTTTTGCAAGCATTAAGTTCTTTCTCCCTTGAATGCAATTTTCTTGTGCTTTCGTCCTGAAGGTATGTTAGAGAGAGATTACAAATAGCTCACTAAACTATCTCGGCTGAAAAATACCAATGATATAAGCATACAAGATTTTTCTAAACAATAGCATAGAATGAATTACAAACTTAAAAAATGTGCGCATTAATAAAACATGGAATAGTTATCTTTTATAAATTTTAAGTATTTCATTTTGCAAGGTGAGCTCATATAGAAAATATCATGCAAATTCACGGAATGATGTCTTCATTCTCAAACATTACCATAATTCTTCACATGACTTATCTTGAATATTCAAAGGTTCTATATATTATCAGAACCTTCAATCTTATTAGATCTCCCTTCAAGTGGTTAGGCTTTTAAAGAAGGAACCTCACTCTTTTACAGATTTCACATAGACCCGTACACAGTCGGTCATAAATTTTGAGCATGATACTTTCTCACCAATCGCTCCAGCGAGATTCTTCTAAATTTGGTTTTCACAAACATATCAAAAATTTAGAAAAATCCAATGGTGCATTTCTGAGATATGGTCCTTGTACTGAGACTGTATTTTCTGAGACAGTCACACATTCACCATCAACAAACTGCTCTCTTACATTTTCAACTTGGCTCTGATACCATGTTAAGATTTTAGGATCATTGCAAATGTAATAGCACTATCTGATTGTATGGTATTTCAAAATGCAAAAATCTCTTGCATTTATATTGAGAATGAGCCAAGAAGAGACATGTCCCTTCATGGGACATGTCTATTCATTATTATGTAATTAATATAATGACAATTATGAACACACACACACACACACAGATATATATATATATATATATATATATATATATATATATATATATATATATATATATATATATATATATATATATATATATATATATATATATATATATATATACTAGTATTGACTCATAGTGTTTATTGAAGCTACAAAACATCAACAAAAAGGAAAAATAAAAGCTAATAAAGAACAAAGTAGTCACTCACCAGTAATTTCATCAAACACAGATTTCTTATTGTGTTTCAAATTTTATTTCGTTGAATTCTTGGAATTGTAGTGTTTGGTAAAAATTCTAGAAGTTTGCTTGAAGATGAGAAAAGGCTCTAGATTTCTTTTGTTTCCTTGGTTGTGGGATAAAAAAAGACATACATGGAAGAGTTTGAGGATGAGATGTGAGGCATTTATGATGTAGGTTGAAAATTATTTATTAAGTTATTACATAGACAAATAAGGCTAGAAAACATCTTTTTAAAAGATTGGAAATCTCAAATAAATTTGTTTTTTAATAGATTATACAACAAAGTCAAAATCTATAACATGTATAATAGTAAACTCATCATTCAAAAATTTAACAATATTTGACATTTGATTTAATAAATTGAATAAATTAAAATATATTATTTAAAGAAAGGGGAAATTGAATTTTAAATTGACTGATTGAAGAATGACCCAATAAAAAGAAAGAAAAAAATATTTTTTTAATAATTATATTTAAAATAGAAATTGAATGTAGATGATAGAATTTTTTTTCAAATTTATATTTCTATATGATGATTGGCTAAACTAGTGACAAAAATTTGATGCAAAAGATGCATCAAATTGTGTACTTAGAATTCAAGATATCAATGAATTCAAACTCTTTCAGAACAAAAGCCCTCTCCATGCAAATTGTGTACTTAGAATTCAAGATATCAATGAATTTGACAAAGTAAGGTAGGAAAATTGGTGAGAAACTACAATAAAGAACTTGGTTGATAGGAGAAAAAGAAAGACATTGTAAAAGCTATAGGAAAACAAGTTCAATAGCTTAATGTCTACGAAATGACAGAGAATTTTAGGGCCACTTTCACGTCTTGATTTATAGTGACCTATTTTTCAGAGATGTTTTAGACTTCATTTATTTATTTGACTAGTCAAAGTCTTTGACTGTTGTGGGAAAGTTGATTATCGTGTTTTAAGGATGGTTAGATGTTTAGTATGTTCATGAATGTTAACTTTTCTTTATTTAGTTATTTTGATAAATGTTTTCATTATTTAAAGTGATTATGTGAAAATGGAAAAAATTAAAAGATGGAGTTTTTATTTTATTTAGATTATGTTTACAATGAATCACAATTATATACTTATGTTTTGATGAATGTTGAAGGAATTAAAGAATTATTGATTCAATTTGATTATTGATTGTAGATTATGGATTTCAGTACTAACTCGAAATAATGTAAATTTAAGTGTTGGAAGTTTTGGACAAGTTTTGAAGGCAAGAATGATGTCCAGGTAGAAGAGGTTAGCACTCCCCCAACGTTAGGAAGGATAGAATCTTATACTCACACACTCACGTAGTTCATTACTTTCATGCCTAATTGAAGTGGATTTTTAGTCGGTTCTTAAATGCATTTTGAAATAAGTGTATGTGTGTGTGTTTTAAATAAACTAGGGATATTATAGTTAATCATTACTTGAAGGAATGTGAATATTGTCAATCTTATTTAATAAATGAGGGGTGGAAAAGACTCTGATTTAGTTATCTTATTGAAATATGCAAATTTAAATATCAGTTATATCTCTTAGGAATATAATAGAAAATACACAATAGTGCATAGATCTATGAATAAAAGATTTTGCATTTCTTGTTCTTACTCAATTGTAAAAAAATAAAATAAATAATAAATAAATATATGTATTTAATAAATGAAGAAAATTACATATTTATTAGTTTTCTTTTTGTTTATTTTATTTACCCGCAAGAAAATCAAATCCTAGTACGTAAAAAGAAAGAAAAAAAAGACACCTTAAAATAAATATCATCAACTATAGGTTGGGTGAAGTCAAGTTGCCCCATTCATTTACTTAAATGACCCCATATGCATTTACAATGAGTAGGCGAGAGCAATGAATGGGGGTTGGGAATTTATATTAAAAAGGCAAACTATTGGAATAAAAAAACACATACAACTCACAAAGAAGCGGAGTCGAGCAATTTCTGTTTGAATGTTTTTCTACTCCCGCAACAAATTCACCCATGGTAGGCCCTTTTTGTTTCTTTGAATCATTTAAATAACTAGCAATCACACTTTAGTGTGCAATGGGTACGCTGTAGAGTTATGGAATATATGTAGGGAATTTATATATGCCATCATTCCAGGTGAACCAGTAACATAGACTTACTCTAAACTAGACATTTTTCAACATTTAAAGTCCAAATTAGGGAGCTCCACCATACTTCTAGACTAGACTAGGAAAGCATACAATAAGCACTCATAAGGTTTTCCCAAGTGATAAATTTTTTTTTAAGTTTTCTAATGTTTTCCTTTCTATTTGAAAGTTAGTCTCAAATGATAGTATACTTTATTAATGGTATTCAAGTATTTCTATGAATCATCACATTAATATCATAATGAATAAATATCTCAAACAAATAGTTTCATCAGTCATACATTACTTAACACACTCCATTTCCATTAACTTTCGTTGAAGTTTCATGATAGATTACATTAATAAGAGTTAGTTTCTATTAATATTGAGAAATCATATAGATTAATACTAAAAGCTCAAAATTTGATGTTGCCCAACTCTGTAATTTGAGAACTAAATAAAATAAGATTCAAATTTGTATTTCAGAAGACTTAATTAAGTTCTATTAGATAGTCAATATATAAAGAAAATATGTAAATTTTATTTTATATAATTCATTTGTATTGCTTATATTAGCAATTATGGCTTAGCTATAAAGCTGCTAACATGTTTGTTTTTTTTATATATACATGGGGTGTCCCCGCGACCTAGCCCAGCGCCTAGCAGCCCGTATCTTGGGTACCTGTGCGAGCTAGCCCAGCGCCCAGCTGCTAACATGTTACATGTAGAGCTAAGCTGATAAGAATATGTTAGCATGATTCTCTCGAGCAAACATCTTATAAGAATTACAATGTTAACAAAAATTCTATTATTGTAACAGAAAATTAAGTCGTGAGTTAAAGTCAATATGAGCAATAGAAAACTATTTACATAGAATTTATGGTTATTAACCCAAGAAAAATCTCGCAAGTATATTTACAAAAATATTCAAAAGATATTTAAATAGAAATCCTCCAACGTACCTGAAACATTTGAAAAAGTTTTGAAAAAATCCAAGTTTCTTTCTAGAAATTTTATTTTCTTCTTCCTTTTCTCATGCTCCTTGTCCTTGTTCATCTTCTCTATTATCTTCTACATGCATACATGTGAATCTTTTTGATATTGGGATCCAATTTCCTCAATGGCATCTTTAGAATTATTCCCTTGTAGATATCCTAAGGGATTATGCAAGCAATCTTCCACTATGTTATTGTGTCTAAGCAATTTTTCCATGATTTTTATCTCATTCATTCCATCCATAAAATTAACACCAACTGCAGCTCCCATGATGTTTTCCTCTGCAAAATCTAGAAAGTACAACTTGGCCGCATCATTTTCAAAAGGCTTCATAGTTTGTTTATGGAATCTTTGAAGTTGTCTTTTTGATTGTTCATCTACGAAATTTTGATTTAAGCCTTCAATGCCTAAGACTCTCATTGGAATAATCATGTTTTCTTGTCTCAAATGCAAGCACTCCTTAAGACTCGTAAGCTCCTCTTCTTCATCTTTGTTCAAAGTATCTGAATCCAATTTCAAGAGGGATGATTCATTTTTGTCAAAATGCTCTTCCTGTCTCCATTTCCTCAACTTATAATCTACATCGTGTAACCTTTGATACCTCTCCATAAGTTTGTGCATGTGAATCGTGTTTAGGGGATAGGCCCTTGCAATTAGCTTTGGGGAATTGAGTCTTGTAATCATTTTTAGGGGATTCTACCTTTACAATATCTTTAGATGATCCTGTATTGGAGAAATTTTCTGGGGGTTGAGAATTTAAGTCCTTCATTTGAGATTTTAACTTGGAGTCCTTTATTGGGGATTGTCCCTTGAAAACATGTTCAGGTAATTCTACCTCTAAAACATCTTTAGACAATTCTATATTGGAAAAATCTTTAGCAGATAGAGAATTCAAATCGTCTTGAAATTTTGATTTTGAATTTTCTGTTGGGGATTGCACCTTGGACAATTCTTTAATGTACTGTACTTTTGGATTCTTTTTTAAGGATTGGAACTTCAAGTACTTCTTAGGGGATTCTATCTTGGAATACTCTGAGAAGGACTGAACCTTCCTATTCCCTTTAGAAGATTGTACCTTAAAAATACTTTTAGGGGATTGAACTTTAACACCTTCCTTAAGAGATCGGACCTTAGAAAGCTCTTCAATGAGCTGAAACTTCAAAATATTTTCACCATACTGGACATTCAAAATCTCTTGAGAGGATTTGTAATTTTGAGTCTTCTTTATACTTTTAGGGGATTGAACTTTAACACCTTCCTTAAGAGATCAGACCTTAGAAAGCTCTTCAATACGCTGAAACTTCAAAATATTTTCACCATACTGGACATTCAAAATCTCTTGAGAGGATTTGTAATTTTGAGTCTTCTTTGGAGGATTCACCATAGTGGACATCCAAAATCTCTTGAGAGGATTGTATTTTTTAATCTTCTTTAGAGGATTGTACTTTTGAATCCCCTTTAGGAGAATGAACCCCTGAAACTTCCTTTGTATATTGAAACTTAAAATTGTCTTTAGGAGGTATTTCAACCTGAAAATCATTTTTAGATGATTCAGCCTCGGAGTTCTTGCTAGAGACCTCATCAACATCTGCATCAGCATACAAATTCCTAGCATAATTGGAGCCAACAGACTCACTCAATTGTTGCAAATCAAAATTCTTCCTGTGAAACCCTCTCAAAGTGCTCTGTTCAGTCTCATGGAAACTTACCACCCTATCCTTTCCTTTTAAACTCTGTAGTTCTGACTGGAAGGGAACTGAAAAGTCATCATCTCCTTCCACACCAGACCCAACTGAAACAACGTTAGCCTTTTCTACAACATTTTTAGATTCTCCCTGCTCTTCATATTGATCAGAGAGCCTAACTGAAACATCATAAGCCTTTTCTACAACATTTTTAGACTCGCCCTGCTCTTCATATTGACCAGAGAACCTAACAGAAGCATCATAAGCCTTTTCTATAAGATTTTTAGACTCTCCCTGCCAATATTCTCCACAGTTCTAGTATTTTGATCAGGGAGTCTACCCATATCCTCCACAATTGTAACAAATTGATCAGAGGCTCTTCCCATATCCTCCACAATTGTTACAAATTGATCAGAGGGTCTACCTATATGATCATCATATTGATCCAAGAATTTAGAACCACCAGATTCAGGAACTTCTCCATACAGATCAGAGAATCTGCGTATTTTCTCCACACTTCTAGTATTTTGATCAGGGAATCTGCCCATATACTCCACATTTCTAACAAATTGATCAGAAGGTTTGCCTATATGCTCATCATGTTGATCCAAAAACATAGAACCATTATATTCAGGCACTTCTCCATGCCAGGAGAATTTACCCCTTGGCAATGCAAGCTTCTCAGGCCCTTCACCATGCGAGGAAAGTTTACTCCTTGGCACTGCAAGCTTCTCGCGCACTTCTCCATGTCATGAAAGTTTACTCCTTGGCACTGCAAACTTCTTAGGCACTTCTCCATGTTGATCAGAGAGTCTGCCCATATTCTCCACACTTCTAGTATTTTGATTTCTAACAAATTGATCACAGGTTCTATCCATATCCTCGTCATGTTGATCCAACAACATAGAACCGTTAGATTCAGGCACTTCTCCATGCCATGAAAGTTTACTCCTTGACAATGCAAACCTCTCAGCCACTTCACCATGCCATGAATGTTTACTCCTTTGCCCTGCAAGCTACTCAGGCACTTCTCCATGCCAGGAAAGTTTGCTCCTTGGCACTGCAAGCTTCTTAGAGACAGCAGATTCAGGGGAACTCATGCACCAGTTAACATATTTGGACGCAGGGGAGAGCACAAAGGTTTTTCTACTACCATCATCAATATAAGGACTGTTAAAATCACTATCCCCTACAACTTCTTTGACAGATTTATTCCAGTTATAGTATTTTCTACCAAGTGCTTGAGCCCTAGACTTGCATAACTCAAAGAATTGCTGAGCTTGATCTCTCTCTTTTCTGAGCACCACTATATCAGCTTCATTGGACTTTGACAGTCTAAGGAAAACATCAGGAATTTGTTCCTCCTGTGGCTGTGGTTGAAGGTCATTCAGAGCAACCCATTCATGGCAGTATACCCTTTAGAAGAAAACCCTAAACACACAAGCAAGCCCTGCGCGTAGGGCAAAAAAGTCCGCTCCCGGAGCCCCTCAGACTGTGCCCTGTTTGCAGTATAGCGAAGCTCATGCGGCGAAATGGGCGCCTTTCTCCCGCTCTTAGAAAAACTCCCGGACGGGGATTCGCACTGTAACTCTTCAAATCCTCCGACGATTTCCCATGAGAGCCCTTCAAATTATCATGCTGCTGCCTGCCTTTAGAAGCCCCTTTGCCCTCATTAAACTTAACACCCTTCCCTGAACTCTTATGCTTCTCCGACCGCCTCTTCTCTAAAGAGGTCCTGGTTTGAGTCAAAAGACGCGGTGAACCAGCGACAGCACGAAAACAGCTCAAAGTTGAAACAACTCGTACGCATGGAAAGCACATCAGGCCTGATGGTGAAAAAACTGCCAATGCGGAAATATATCAGAGAAGACATCAGAAATCCTGAGACAGAGGAATGTTACGACAGTGATGAGGATGCCCTATAAATACGGAAGTCATGAAATTTGTGTGGAAGATTTTGGGCAAATATGTGCGGCAGTGTTATTTCAACAGAGAGGTCCCCTGTTTTGGGCTTCCGAAATTGGTGCGCAGGTGGGAAAGAAGTGGCAAAAATAGTTGAAACTGAATTTACCATTGCGGATGGGATTTGTGTGCAGGTTTTTGTGGCCACTCAACAAATCCCATTACTGCATATCCTGCAACCATTGAGTTTTCAGAGATTGCATCTCTGTGAGGCGTTCTGTAGACAGTTTGTGTGCCTTATCTGTACTTCCATGTTGCATTCATAACTTGTTTCAAAGCCTCCCAATTGTACACACATGCAGAAATGATGTTGGGAATGGTTGTGGAACTTGGCAATGAAAGCTTCCAAAGCCCATTTCAACTTATCTATTTGTGTAGCCTCGCAAACACGGCGCGTCTGAGAAAACGTTCAAATTCAATGGAAGCTACGATAGATGCTTTCATCGAGAACCAAAAACCCTAGACGGTTCTGCAAACAATCCTGCGGCCTACACTCTCTCAATGGCAATCATTGCCTTCTCCGCATTTTGCAGTCGTCGGATCAACAAAATCAGGTCCAATACTTTCATAGTAAAACGCGTACGGCGTAAAAATAATAAATGCCTAAGGCATAATGATTTTATCATCTTTACTTTTCACTTTTACTAAAATTTCTAAAAAAAAATTCTCTCCAATCAAAATATTAGAAGTGGAGAATAAGGAAAAAAAAACTTTTTCTCTATTCAAAGTATTTAAAATCTAGACTATGAAAAGTACATATATATTGCTATATATATATATAGTGCGTGGAATGAGATTGATAGAATTTAACTAGCTAATATATACTCTAAATTTAAAATACTCCCAGATACATCTAGGCATTGAATTTTTCAATTTTAACCTCTATGCATCTCAGCCTAGTAGCAACCTGTCCGTAACACATTGAATAAATTAATTTGATTAATGTTACAATTAAGCTTAACATTTATTTCATGGTTAAATTTTATATTATGGTTAGAGTTTGGTTTAGATTTAATATTATGATTAGGGTTAGGGTTTGGTGTTAAGGTTAACTTTATGGTCATGGTCAAGGTTTAATATTGATGTGAGAATTGTGTTAGGATTAGGAATAGAATTAGGGTTAGGATTAGGGTTAGAATTATGAATAGACTTTCGATTTAAGGTTGGGATTAGATTTGTGGCTATGGTTAAATTTTATGGTTTGAGGTGGGATTATGATTAGGGCTAGGTTTTAGAATTATCATTTGGATTTTGGTTACTTGGATAGGGTTTTCACAATTGTTGAGGAAGAGGTTAGGGTTATATCTAGGGTTAGGATTAAAATTATTGTAAGGGTTAGATTTGAGTTATTTTTAGAGTATAGTTAGGATTATGTTTCCATCATGGTTAGGATTAGGTTTTGTCTTATAAATGCCTAAGGCATAATGATTTTAACATCTTTACTTTTCACTTTACTAAAATCTCTAAAAAAATTCTCTCCAATCAAAATATTAGAAATAGATAACAGGAAAAAAAAAAAAAACTTTTTCTCTATTCAAAGTATTTAAAATCTAGACAATGAAAAGTATATATATATAGTGTGTGTGTGGAATGAGATTGATATAATTTAATAAATCATTTTAAATTTAAATGTTTTATCAATATAATTATAATACATATATTAAACATAATATATATTATGAATAAATTGTAAAATTAAAAAATAAATTCATATATTTTATTTGAAAAAAATTTTAATTTTACAATATTATAAAATAATATAATTTATCATACATATATATCATATCATACCTATTATTAAATCACATTTATTTATATTATTAAATATAATAGTAAATTGTCTATAACAAAAGTGTAAAAACGGCCAATACGGCCGTCAAATTCCAGGCATTGCAGATACAGTGAATTGGTAAAACGCACTTTGGAAACATGCTTGTTCAACAGATTTTGCAGATAAGCTGTTTTTATGGATGGAAGAAAAAGTTGTCCGCTAACCTAAAAAGTGTGCCGGCAGTTTTGATATAATAAGGTGGCTTGTGAAACCACAGGCAGTTTAGCCACGTCGAACACGTGAAATTAAAGCCAAAAGTCGGTGGGCCAGTTACAAAAAACTAGAACTTTTGTACTGCGGTTTACCAGTCCCCATTAACTAGAATCCAATTTCTAAAACAACCTAACTCATACCATTACCGACTGTAATATCTATTCTGATTAATATACTGTATTTAAATATATTAACTGAGTTCATATAATTACTGTACTTTAACTATATTAATACCAAAAATATGACTATTGAAAATTAAAAAATATTTATTAGCCCATTAGTATGGATAATTGGTGCAGAATTGAAAGCAATTTTAGGTAGTCCAAAAATAAAAATAAATAATGGATGTTGTAATCTCTCAGCACATTGGTTTGTCAGACGAGGGATGGAGATACAGTGAAATCGCATTTTATTTGAGAATTGATAAAACCAAAACCGGAATATTAAAAAACCACCGCGCCTGCAGTGAAAGGAAAGCTCATGGTTTCTATCTCTGCTTTCCCGCCTATAAAACACCCAAAACCCTCGTTCCATCACTCAACAGCAAATCTTGCAACATATTTCAAAGATATTTGTTTACGGAATTAGCGATGGCAGAGAGAGGTGATGGTGATGAGCAGCAGAGGAATGATGTTTCTGCGCAACTTGTTCTTCGCAATCCAAAAGATGACTCGATTTCTTTGCAGAATTTCGTTTCGGAAGGATCGCGGATCTGTAATAATCTTGGAAGAATGCTCTCTGAAAAGCTTAAAGAGCCGAAAAATGTCATTCATGTTGCCATTGAGGAGGGATTCTTCTCTGCTTAATTTACTGGCAAAAACATATTTTCTGTGACTAATAGGGTTTGGCCAAGTGATCATGCTGATTTTGTTTGTTAAATGTCTCCTGTTTTGGATAAAACAGAGGGTTACATATCTAACCCTCTGCAACTTCTGTAAATGTTCATCTGAATCTAATATCATAATTGTTATTTCCAATTTCATTCCTCCTTACTTTGACCTTTAAAGGACTTTTGGTTTGTCCTGCAAAGTCGTTGGTTTTCTTAATTTAATTTTGCTTTTGCTAATAATATTTTTTCTTAATTTAAAACTTTGCTCTTGCAAATAATATTTTTTTATTTAAAATTAAATGGAATAAAATTAAATTTTAAAAAATTAGATGAGGGTGTTGACCGTCAATTAATCTAAGCACTATTCCGCTTTTTGCTTGATATTACCGTTAAGCTTTCTACAAAATGTACTGTTGACTAAATTTCAAAAAACTGAAAACATAACAGATTTTCACGAAATTTTCACCATCTTGTTGCTCTCATATCATAGAATGATGGACTGTATCAAATTAAAGATATGCTTTAGTAATCAAAGGGTGGATCATATAAATCTAATTTATGTCATATGTAAAGTCACATCTTTTTTTTTAATTTGTCTACTGTATACGTAAATGGCCTTGTTTGTTAGATGTATGGGGTAATAAAAATAAAAATTTGGTGAAAAAATACATATTCAAGGCTTTTTTGTTGATCATACCAACTAAGAATTTAAAAGGTCAAATAGTTTGTTTAATGCCTTGGGTAGCAAAAACAAAAAATTGGTAAAAATTACATATCTAAGCTTTTATGTCAATCATCCTAATTAAAATTTTTTAAGACTAAACAGTTAAGCTCAAAAACTCAATTCTTGATGCAATGATTCTTGTGAAGATCTTGCAAATAAAGTGTTTGTATTGATAGAAAAGAAAGTTGTTCGTTATAATTTAAAATCTACATAAATTCCTGGATGGTTTCAAAATTAATTCATAATCAACTTTATTGAACCTTGTTATAAGTAATTGAACACTTGGTAGTACATAGACACCTAACATTTTCTTCTTTAATTTAAAATTCACTCTTAACATTATTATTTTATAAGGGTGACAATGGTCATTTGAATTTGTTCAATGTACCAACAATTTCTACACTCATATTTTATGCCACCATTAGCTCCTTTTAGACTTGAACATCCACTTATGTTCTATTCCTCCTCATTCCACTATACTAGAAAATACTACACCCATAGTATAGTCCATTGGATGTGGCTATGCATTGTAATGTTTGCAATGTTCAAAAGCTTATTTGTCTCATTTTAATTCTTGCCAACATGCTCTTGCGTGATATGATTCAAATGTAGCCATCACTTGGTGTCGTGACCAACTACCCTATGAAAATAGAAAGATATCTTCAAGTTGTAATGAGGTGGTAGAGTTTGGTTAGTATCTAAGAAAAAAGTGAAATCAAGAGACTTAGACAATTACTTAATTGTTTATGTCTCCTAGGTAAAGATTTAAAGGAAATCAATATGGATATTTATTAAAAATATGCTTTATTTATAATTTATTGTTGAATAAGAGGAGCCTTTAGAAGCACTAGTGGGAGCCTATAAGGTAGTATAATTGTCTAAATGACTAATAGCAATATCAAACAACTATACATTAATGCACAAAAGATGGATTAACTCATCAATAATATCTTATCCTCAATCAAAAGGGATAGGTTTCTAATGAAAACATGTGCTATATGTTAGAGTTTAGGAGCACATGTTTTTTTAAGAAAATAAAGATTGATAACAAAAAATGAAGTTAGTGACTTTTTTGTTTAGTCTATATGTATGGTGAACTAAGTTAGTGAAAGTGATCTAAGCCTCAATGGGTTCATGAAAATGTCAAAGGATTCGATCTATGGATGATCAAAAGAATGAATGGAGTGATGTAGAGTGATGAAAACCAGTCCAACACGATATCTTTGAGTGACTATCATAAGAGATTTGCTAGAAAATAATCCTAAAGAAAATGAAATCATTGACCAAAATAGTGAAGGAAGACGTGCATCTATAGCTCACCCTTAGCATTACATTTTTTTTAATGGGGCAACTTGAAACTTATATGAAAAGAAATGGAAAAAATAGGTAGATAAAGTATACTATGTATATGTAGTTTGGAGGGAGAACCAGGTTAGCAAAGGAGTTAGAGAGTGTAACTTGTTGATGCTATAATTGCCCAAAACTCTACATTAATTGATCAATAACTAGGTTCTAACTATGTGTAGAAGAGGCAAAATAGTGGTGGATATAGCAAGGGTAGAAGTCATGGTATGCAAAGATAATTTATGCAAGCCAAAGTTGTGAAGGTTCCCACCAAGAACTCCATAGTTCATAGATTTAGAGAAGGAAAAAAAACATAAAGGCAAGACATGTCTAGTGCATTCAATTTTGTAATGCTTGTAGCCATGTGTTTGTTAAATCATATGTGAATCATAGAGATTGACATTGATACAAAGAGTGGTTTGATAAACACATTAGATTGTGAGTCCAAAGCTAATGTTAGGGTTGGACGTTGCTATGCACCGTATATTTTTGAAACTCTAAAGAAACTCCAAACCCATGGAATGATAACTAACATGTTAGGAAGAGCTTTGGCCATGGGAGACCTTGTTGAAAATACTTTCATTATATATGAATTTTTAAAAATCTCCCAATTGTTGATTAAGATCATGTAATTGAGTGTGAAAGACACAAATAGTGTCCTCTTGATTATGATTGGCATCTATATCACTCAAGCTAGTGTTTGAAGATCCTAACTACGTGTTTAAGGTACTATATTTATCAACTACTTGAAAGGAAAAAAAATTAATTTTGTAGTGCAATTCTGAGAGGACTTTCACGTTGTTGCCAAAAGAGATGCTTAATTTTCTACAACTCACAACATTATTAGGGTATGAGGATTGGGTCATAAAACTCACATTGAAATGGGACATTAAATGTGATCTCAAATTCATAGAGAGAAAATAGAGGTTTTGAAGTTTTAAGTTTTTTATGTTTAAATTTTTTAATGATTTATTTATGATGGGAAGTGTAGAAAGACAAATTCACCAAAATGTAGAGATCTAATTTTGAATCAATAGAAGAGGTTTACTTTTCTTATCATTCAATCTTAATTAATGTATGTTAGTGTTAACTATTCTAAGTTTTTGTTTAGAGACTAATATACTATTAGATTATGTTAACTAACCATTTAGTGTTTTAACCATAAATAAATGTTTATTTATTAAATGAAGCTAAAATAGTTAAATAAGGCAATTGATGCTATTTTTTTTTTTTAAAAGGAGATAAGAAAAATAACAAACTAAATACAAAATGAAAAATTCTAGAAAAGAAGAACTTGGAATGAAGTATAGGAGTTGATTGTGTCAATTTGCTAGTACTTTTTGTAGACAACAATGCAACATGTTATAGTCTTATACCATGAGTGAATCTAGAGCATTCGTCTACTAAAAAAATATCACCTATGTATAACATGGAAACTAGGGAGCACGATGAAGTTTACAAATACCAAGAATAATGTGGTGGAAACTTAAAAAAAAAGAAGAATAATCTATCAAAATGAATTTTATAACATGGCAATGAAATAAAAAGAGGAAGATATCACTCGATGTGTGCAATGCTTCTGGATATTTGATTGTGCTTGAGTTTTTCTTTTCAACATTTCAAATCACACTCTGTGATCCATCATGAGGATAAGAGAAGAGGGCACAAGGATATGAAAAATGGATCACAAAGTGTGATCTGAAATATTGAAAGAAAAACTCAATCACAATCAAATATCTAGAAGCACTACACACATCTAGATAGATTGTGGAAATCTGCTCACACTCATATCACTAGATATAAATAAGTTAGAATGAACATTCTCTTCTTGAATGGGACTTACACAAGAAAAGGAAATGAAATGTTTTGGTGGTTGTTTGAGATTTTTCTCAAATTAGATCGTTCTTTTTCTTTTTCTACCTTCACATTAGCTAGGTTTTTAATAATATTAGAAAATAGAGATGGAAAATTTTAAACTAAATAGAATAGGAGAAAACTAGAATGATAATGTCAATAATTTTAAATGCCAAGATGCTATTAATGCCTGAATGTAATAAAGAAAATGATGAGACAAATAAAAGAAATTAGAATAAACACATAAGCACAATATCGCCGACCAAAATATTGAAACAACCAAAAGGGACAACGTTGATATGTAGAAGTTGCTAGCACACCTCCATGAGAGTAAAAAGATAATAGAAGTTTTCACATATATGAAAAAATTTGGTCTACAATGTACTTTCACATGTCCTACTCTTAAATTTGTACTAAAATATTTTGATAAAAATTTGATTTATTTTGTTTCTTGTACAAATTACTTTTGTTACAATTTCATCATGGTTGTCCATATATTGAAGATAACCTATAGCCCACAAGCTGATCACAGCTAAAATGATTTGCTTTGATCACATTGATGTATGGAACAAGTTTATCTATCATTGAAGGATTCCATAAAAGTTCTTACAGCAATTCTGTTTGAACAAAGAAGTGTTGCCTTGTACATATTTATAAATTTTGAAGTTAAATAAGTACCTATAAAATCAAATCTAAAATAACTGATTGATATATTATAAAAAATCAACTTAAAAATTAAATTCATATCAAATTATTCACTGATACTACCAAAAATCAAACTCTTAAAAACATTAAATTTCCACAGTCCATCCTGTTTCTAGCTTCAAATAGAAATCTTTTTACATCAAAATAAATCATATTATTCACTTATACACAAAAATATATCAATATATACAGACAAAGCCAGATTCAGCGATTCACAAATCTATTTTCAAGATCTGTACATTATCATTTGTGGCAGAGTATTCAAGCGGAGAATCGCCCTTCCACAAACGCTCTTCTCAAAGACCCGTCTTTCTCATCCTCAATCAATCGAATTCTAACACTGAATGCCTCCAACCATTGTGAAAGTCCGTCATTAGACGGCCGTATGAGTGGAAAAGTAACAGCTTTTGGGACATTCAATCTCTCAGAGTCACGATCCCTTGCGTAAACCTCTGCGATTACCAGTGCAATTTCCGTCATTGCAATTCTCTTCTCCACAAGCAGATAATAAGATAAGCCGAGTCAAATAGAAATAGAAACAGAAATTTGGTGAAAAAAGATATTCAGGCTTTTCCGTCAATAAGAATTTAAAGAGGCGGACAGTAAATATCTGCTAGTAACGGGAAGGTTCCGAGATCGAACCTCGCAACATCGGAGAAGAAGCCAATAGATAACAAACAGAAGCCCTGCATCTGCCACGTGTGTCAACGTGTGGATCCAACGGCTCATAACAGTTAAGGTCAAAAACCTGGTTCTGTAATACAATGAATATAACGCGCTTTGGACACGTGGCTCTTACTGCAAATAAATCGTTTATATTGGTAAACGAGAAAGTTGCCTGTTAACTTGGGAAAGTGTGCTTCCAGTTTCGAGATACGGTAATGTGGACACGTCAAACCGGGTAGAACGGTCATTTAATTTGTTCAATGCACCGACAATTTATCTTACCAAGGGGGACACTAAGTTTTTTTTTCAAACTTTTTCAAACTTAGAGTGGAATTATATATTTTACGTTTTAGTTTAAGATTTATCCAATACCCAATTTCTATACCACACTCCTTTTAAAACTTGTACTTCCATTTTTTATTAATTCATATAACCAACCTTGGTTTAAACTAGGCTTAGCTATGGAGGGTTGTAGGACGAAGTAAAACAAAAAATGGTTAATCATTTAGGAGTGTAGTGTGGATTAATCATATTGGACAGAAAGGCACATTACATCAAAGAGTTAAAATATGATAAAAAAAAAATATTTAGGGGTAGTTATTAAAGGAAAAGCAAGGTTGTTAGTTGTCCGATTGAGGGTGGTATCACATCATCTCATGTATGAGATAGGTAAGTGGAAGAGGCCCAAAGAAGTCTAGGAAGAGAGAACTTGCATATTCTGCAATAAAGGTGTTGTGGAGATGGAATGGCACATTATTACAGAATGCATAGTTTATGAAGATATTTGCAATCAGTATGAAAACAACTTGAAGGTTGACGACATGCACCATTTATTTGATGAAGATAAGATCAACCAAATTGTTAGTTTTCTAGTCAAGATTCATAGCAGAAGATTTGACATTGAAAGGAGTATGAAGATAGTTTAAGGCTACTATTCATTGGTTCCTTAGATTATCCAATCTTGTGGACATCATTAAAACCATTCATTCATTCTTAATTCTATGTAGGGAGTAGCACTTAATAGTGGGATGACAGTTGGGCATGGAGCACAAAAATAAATTGATTAGGTGATTCCACATTAACACACAAATAAACATGACTTAGTGCACCACCATGGATCTTAGTTCTTTTGGAGACCATTTTGGACACCTTAACTAAAAATACATGTTGATGTGGCATCATATTTGACTATGTGGACTCAAGTAAGCAATTGTACAAAATTGGGAGTGATTTGAACTATTCATAACAGATTTTGGGAGGCAAGAAGTTAGGGTGCTCCACTATAATGGCCCTACATGATCATGTTTGCAATATTCAAAATCTTATTTTTTTCTATCTTAATACTTAGTTACTTCATTTCACATGTACATAGTAAATAAAAAGAATAATTGGAACATTACTATGCAATAAGTAGAGTAAGAAATACATAACAATGCACTATACTAATCAATGTAAATTAGTAATAAGCATTAAGAAACACAATAGAAGCTATTATTGTGACTCAATCTTCACCTATGATTTACACCTGTACATTTCCCAAAGAAATCCTTCTTTGATCTTAATAAATCTTTGCAGGATTTGATCATCAACAAAGAAATTTTATTATGAACAACCTTCCTAAGACAAAACAATACTAGTACTCATGCCACCATACCATCTAAATGCCAATTTCCATTACATGTGTACATAGTAAGGTAGTAGAGGTGTTGTTGCAATCACATAAGATAGGGCAACACAATATAAGGACATGATTGTGTATTCAAATGGATACTGCCACACAAAATCAAACAAAATTATGTGCTATAAGAAGACAGAAAAAAGATGTAGAGTCCAAATTGCTCCTAATATATCATAGTGTAATTAGAGTAACATAGTTAAATTAATGACCAAAAATATATCACAGTGTAATTAGAGTAACATAGTTAAATTAATGACCAAAAATGTCCTATCATTCTATATCTTCTCTCATTTCTTCATTTTCTATTAGTAGCCTTATTTAATTAATTTGGATTCTAAATTGTATTTTTGATATTTCATTATGTTGTAGTTTTTATTCTAAATTAGAGACTATGGTATAGATAAAAAGGAAATTAAAAATAATCACAATTTGTCTCATTTATTTTTAGTTTAAATTTTGTTAACATTTCCATGCATTATAATTGATAAATTACTTCTTTTATTTATTTTTAAATGTGAAATGGTATCTATAGTAGAAAAACTGAAGATGATATCATTATACCACATTTCATAATTGCAAACCTCACAAAGGATATACTTAGTTCTCTTTATTTCATATATGATATAAAAAATCTCAATCTGTGGTTGAATCATAACAACATACATTCTAAGATTATTTTGTCAATAATTATTGAGTTGAACCTTATTTGCTTTTCTTGGTGTAATCTCTATCAAGTGGTTCCTTTTGGTTTTACACAAAACCATTTGGGAGTTATCGAGCATCTTTTTTGCTATAAATCTAAAGCCTAGGTTGCTTGAATCGGGTGCATAATTTTTCAATCCTTTTAGATCTAAGCCTTTTTTATAATTTTTTCATAGGATTAGCCCAAAACTCTTGCAAATTTTACCCTTATGCATCTTACTTTTAGAGTTGATAATCTATTTAGCATTTGGAAAGATGAAAATTCTTCTCACTTTTTAGAATGTTATAATGATATTCATTGCTATGTCTCCCAAATCTATGTAAATTTCTTTAATATAGTCATGTAAATACATTGCAAGCTAATAGAGTTATACTTGAAGGAGATCCTTTAAACTTGCTTCTTAAACATTAGATTAAGATATCTTTTATGGTTTCTAGAGTTTACTAACATCTCTTTCCAATAGAGTTTATTCCTCTCCATAAACATGTTAATATGGACATGGTCATAATGTATACATTAACATTATTTTCATGCATCTTAGTATCCTCCACATAGATTCCACCATCATAGTGCACACATTGGTTTTTCCTAGCATTTTAATTCACCTTCATTCTGCTTCACAAGTTTTCTTGTCTTTCTCTTGTTATTTTCAACTATTGTAATAATGTTATTTCTTCTTTAGATGGCTTGAGAATTCATAAAGAAGGTGCTCTTACAAGTAAATAATTTATTCTAGATATCCAAGACCTTCCTAATGGTTGGGTTGAGCTTGATGAGCATGATCTACCTCCTCTCATGCTAGATCCATAGCTCTTGTTTCTTAACAACTCTAGATTGTGTTATTTTTATTTAGATATGTTTTCTAGGGCATTGATTTGCATAGAATGTTGTGAATATAGTGTAAAATAAAAATTTATACATAAGAAAATAGATTAAATGTTGGATTATCAAAAAATAAAAAATGTTTGTCCTAGGGCTATATCCAAAAATATATTACATGTTTTATCTTTCCTATTAGGCAAAATAGAAAAAGTATTCAAGGAGAAAGGTATTCAAGTATACAACTTTGTTACAACAATCATGATCAACTACATTGTGTTTCCCTATGATGAATGCCCATGTACTAACATGTTGCAGGATTCCATCATATCATTATCAAGCCTTGTGTGAGATTTTATGCCAAGGGTTTCATACTTAAGGTAACACTTGCCAGTTTAGTTTTCTCATTATCTTGTATCCTCTATCCTCACAAGACATGCACTCTATTTCATCAAATCATAGATATTTCTAAGGTGGGAACACCATCACAAGGTTTACTTAGGCAAGCCCCTATATAGAACAACCCTCTTCTTCCCCATTCTCCAACTGTGTAGGTTTAGTTATAAATGACAAAGTGCTACATGAGTGCTAAGTAGACTATTGTACCTATTTTTATAGATTTTCAGGTGGACAAAACACCTCGACTATGGTTCCGAACACCCCTTTCCTATTATTTTGAGCCATTTTTTGGGATACAATGCTTCAAAGTCTCTTGACTATCGTATAATAAGGAAACATATAGATAGGTTGATAGGGATGTGTATGGGATTCACCTTTTCTTAATTGGTGCACAATCAAAAGGAAAATGACCCAATAGGATCAAGTAAGACTTAAGTGCTAAGTGAGTACAATAATCCTTCGTAATTATGATAATGATGAGATGGATTTGAGTAAATAGGATTGACTAAGTAAGCTAGATGAAAACTTCCAGCAAGAATAGACAAATAGAGATCACATAGACACCTGTAATGACCATATATAGAAACTATATTGTAGTACTAAGTTGTGGTTCAAATCTGAGCTTGTTTTTGAGGGTATAGGTGGCCTAGTTGCCCTGTATATGGATATATATTGCCTATTCACCCTATACCTTGTAATTTTGGTTGAAACTTCAAGAGATCATACATCTCATCCTATACATTCTAGATCTATGACAACAACTTTGTCACTTGTTCCTGCACACAAAAAAATGAGACATTGTTGGGTTGAAAGGGGTTTACCTTGATTAAACCCCTATTTAGGAATTAACCTTGAAATTAAAATAAAATTGCATAAAGGAAAGAATGTAACAACAAAGGTAAATATTAAATATACCTTGTCTATGTGTATACCTTCATGGATGGATATTGAAAGTGCACATATTCATGAAGATTCTTATATGTTGCTTGATAGTATTTGTTGAACCTTGGAAAGTAGGAAGGAATCAAGTATGCCTTTCACATATGCATGAATCTATGAATGTGACTCCAAGATATTCAATGTTGATATGCTTTCAATAACTCTTTCCTTGGAGAATGGATGTATTAAATTCATGTCGATAGAAAAGAATATCTTCTTGATTGATTGAGAATTCCTCTACTTGTCCATCATGGGAGAGAAGTTTGCTACAATGGAGAAGATTGCCTTGAAAATGCCTTATGGTGATTGAGGAATGCTTGAAACTTTATCTTGAATGCTTAGATGTGAAATTATATGAGAGCACTTGAAATGTTAATCCTTGGATTTTTAATTCTTACTTGTGGTACTACCAAAATGAGGAGAGATAGGCTACTTATATACCTCTCACAACATTTTAGGGGTCAAAACTAACATAGGTCAACTGCAGATCTCAGAATACTGCTAAAACATCGTAACGAACCACTCATTAAAAATTGAGCCCAAATGGCAAGGTATAGCTCACCTAGGTGTCCTATACCTAGGAAAATAAGATTACAAATTAAGGGGGAGCTGAGAATAAAGAGAATATGCTAGAAGAAAAAGAGCTAGGTTGCTAGATCAATCATAAGAGACATAAAATCTCAAAATCACCAGAATGGGGCCTAGTAAAGCATCTAATTATAGGTGATAACTTCTTAGGATGGTATAACAACACTAATAATCCTATAAATTATTTTTAAACACCTTTAGAATAGAGTGTGCAACACCCATGTTTGACACTTTCTACTCCATTTTCAAACTCAAGTTCCTATTTGCATTTTTGTTCCAAATTTGGCTTATTTTGTCCATTTTCCTTTCTTTATTTTACTATTATGTTGCTAAAATATATCATTTTATGACCATTAACCCTAGATCTCATACACACTTCACAATCTCAATTCCATTGTGACAAAGGAATGAAATATGAATTTTCAGCTCTCCTATCAAGACTGTAGTTGAACTTATTTGTGTTCCAATGCTATGTTGTAGACATTTGAGATCTTAGTTTATGTCGATATGACTAAGATCTCAATTCCATACATATTACTTCCTATTTCACTTCATGGTCCTTGTAATAGGAACACAAATTCCATTAAAATTGTTGATGCGAATTCTATTCACTAGTACTTGAAAACATCTAGCTTTAAGCATGCTCCTTAGTGAAGGCCAATATTAATTTGACCCTTTTTGGATTGGATTTTAGTCCTTAAAAAATAAAAAATCCTAAATACATCAATTATTTATTTATAAAACTATACCTTTTAAATATTGTCATCATTTTTTCTACTTTCAACCTCTAGAAAATTACTCTCACATGATACAAATATTTTTTATTTTTTTATATGATTTTGCGCACGCATACATGACTTCATTCATTAACATCATAAACATGTAAACCCAAATGACATGACCAACCATTCATAAAAATCATCATTGATGAAGAGTTGCTTTCACCCATACTCTTCTCTTATTAATATTTGATCATATTTGTTCTTCAAAATAAATTTAGTGAAGTACTTGGTATCCACTCATACATCCATCATTCATGCATTACATGCAATGAAAAAATATCCTTAATTGTTATCTTATTTATGGCTCTTGAATATGTACACATCTACTCTCTATTCTCCTTGGCCTTCAACACTATTTTTTATTATATAAAGCAAGGAAATTCCCCAAACAATTACAAATCCAAATAATACACCATAACATAAACTAACCAAGGGCTTCGAGAGAAAACCCACTAATCAACATGAATAGGGTGAATTGGGGATTCACCAAAATGAATAGATTTGAAATGGATAGGGATGATGATATGATGAATAGATTTGAAATGGATAGGGATGATGATATGATGAATAGATTGAAAATGTAGTGGAGGGATGTGTGTGATGGAAAATATTGTGAACATGTAAAGGAAGCAAAATGAAAATGAAAATACTAACCTCAACAATAGGGCAAATTTGGAGAATGCTAATTTTTGATGTCTGTGTGCAGTTTCAGGCAATTCTGCAACCTGTTTCGGATTGAAAATGCCGAGATGGAGAAAACCCATAAAACTTTTGTGTTTCTAGAAGTAGGTAGTCTTTGACCCCGATAAAAGGTCAAAGACTACCTCAAGATTTTGAAGGTCATCTTTGACTTTGTTCGCGGATCTCAGAAGTTCACCAAAAAGGAACTAGTACAAAAACAACAATATATGACCAAATAAACTACCAAAAATTGTAGATGAATGACCAAATTTGGTCACGTGACCAGTGGTAGTTTATTGCCGGTCATTTATCTCGTGACCAAATTTATGACTAAACTATTTTAGTCATTTATTTGGTCATATATTTAGTCATTTATTTGGTCATTTAGTAGTTTACTTATTTATTTCATCATTTGGTAGTTTATTTGGTCATTTATTTAGTCATTTATTTGGTCGTTTATTTGGTCATATATTTAGTCATTAATTTAGTCATATTAGGGCACGATGGAATCAAACCATCATCCTCCTACTTGTAAAGTAGGTGGTCTTCCATTGAGCTAGTACCATTTAAAGAATAATCATACCATGTATACTAGTACTTTCCACTAAACATGATTTCAAGTTTTTCCATCTATAGTTCAAGGGTAGAAAAGCTTAAGGGGATGATGACTAGTGATAATTTAAACTCAATGGTGAAGTTATTCAATGTGCAATATAAGAATGAAGTGAATGATGCCATTGGAAAATACATTAGATGTGGCTTGTTCCCCTTATTATAATGACAAGCATATATCTTTAGGGGAAACAAGCCACATTAAATAGAGATAAAGTATGTACCAATGATCATACCTTCTACATTTTAACTCCTAATTAACCCATCAAAATTAGCTTTATTGCTTTAGAAGTCCACACTCCTAATAACCTACCAATCTATTGCACTTCTATCTAATACATCAATCATAAAATTAGTATTATTAAGGAAATTCGATACACACTAAATTCAACTTATAAAAATTGATAGCCATTTTCCAAGATCTCATATTTGTGGTGTATACTAATCCTTAAGATACATTAATAACTAATAATGTAGCATCTTTCTTATCATAGGTGGAAAACAAAAAATATTAAACATTGACCTTAAAACTACTTAAGGATGCCACAAGTTAGTAATGCATTGGAATCACTAATCATTGTTTGAACACTTTAGTTTGCCAACTATGACCAAATACCTAGGTCACAAAAAAACAATAAAAGCAACCAAATTAACTAGTTCAATGTTACTTTCTTAAAATACAATGTTAACTGGTTTCTTTGAAAATCAAACAAATTTATAAAAAATATCTACCATGCCTAGCATCTCCTTGATAAGAAACACACCAAAAGACTATTAGATTTTGCAGGTTTCAAAAAAAATAAACCTATATTACCCCTACCTACAAAGAGAAATTCAAACATGCCAATTTTCTACATATTTTCTATCAATTTTCCCTCAAAACCAAGATTGTTGTAGGCATTTGTAAAGTAAAAATAATAAAAAAATCCAAGTAAACCAAAAAGCACTTATTGCAATGGTAAAACATTCACCCTTGTAGAATTTCAAGCTAACACCTTTTACAGCTTCAACTTCCTTTTGGACTCTCTTAGTTCGATAACCTATCATATTGTCAAATGACCAAAATTCCCACCATTTCCTAGTTGTGTACAGTTTTCTTAGATTTTGAAGCTCCACAACAACTTTAGATGCCATATCTGGATCAACTTGCTCCATGTTTGAGTTTTCATCCTTTACTCCTCCATTATATTCAACTGTGAATGGTAGGAAATGCTATCAGGTAAAAGAAAAGAAATTGAAAAATAGATCGAAGTTACAGAAATACCAAAGCTAAATTGCTTTTTAAAATTAAGATGCATAAGCACAATGCCGACACAACAAAAAAATAGGAAACTGAACAAGAGTACAACATTTATAAAACAAAGATAAAAAATAACTTATGCACACCAGTTTCATTTCTTCAAACTTAAATCCTTTATTGAAGACCAATTGACATCCTAAAACACATTGAAATATGACAACAACATATAACACTTTCTATAGTGCTTATTCAAAAGCACTGAGAAACTAAAAGACTAAATTGCTAGAAAGAAAACAAAAAAAGACATCCCACAAGCCAAAAAGAACTAACAAGAATACAACAACAATCAGAAAAGTACACATCTTCAAAAAAAGACATGAAGAAAAATGCATTTTCTTTAAATTAGGAAATTTTGACTCCTAGTTTCCATGCCAACAATTTGTTTATGTGTTTCAAACTTTCAACAATTTATGGAGAATCATTCAGACCAATTTCAAAAAAGAGACAAGTAGCATATTCTAGAATAGAAAAAAATTGTTTACTAGAATTGACACAGTCCAAGAAATCACAATTACTATGGTAAGGTGCTCAAACTACACTTAAATGTGATGAATCCTAACATAGCTAAATTAAGCTAAATAAAGGAAATATAATTTAATAGTACTCACAAGGTGAACTAACAACATACAGATAAAAATTACATCAAAGAAAGCTATAAATATTTTGTCTAGGCTTTCTCAAGATATATGTTAATCCATGCCATGTAACACCAAGTCATGTCCTTACTTTGGCATTGTTCAACATCCTGTGTGCTAAACACACCAATGGACATTGTGCCATTCCCAGTGACATCTAACCTCAATGCCATCTTCTGAGTAGATTACAGTTATGTAACACAACACAATAGAGTACAACTTGTTTGGATCATCTAGAGTTGGACAAAGAGCTCTAACATTATCCATATGACTCAAACATTGAACCTTTATCCTATGTCTCATCCTAAACTTGTGCCAAGTACTAAACTTCTAAATATGTTTTGATGAGTCATGACAACGACAACTTAAGAGAAATAGGTCAAGGTCCACCATAAGGTCTTGCGGATAGTGTGGGGATAATGAAGCTGCATATAATCAAGCCACCTAAGAGATTTGAATCTCTAATTGTCAATTGTATAAATTTCCTTGATTTTCTTTCTAAATTTTCAATATAAACTAGGGATTATTTTATGAGCTATTTATATAGTCGAGGTTTTTATGCCCTTTATTAACTATTGTTTGTCATATTTCACTTGATTTTTATCCTCTTGTTTCTTTTTACAAGCATGTATAATTTGTGATTTGTTTCATGTGCATGAATATCATTCCGATGGATGTTAGTGGTATTATGCAAATTTTCAAGCAAATAGTAGATACGATTGGCTTTGTACTAGTAGGGTCTTTCCTTTTTCAGAAGAAATAAGAGTAGAATAATATAGATTGATGATTTTCACTTACAACTTGTGTTCAGATTCCTCACTTTGCCTTTGAGAAGTTTCCAGGCTCACAACCAATTCTTACAACACAAATGAAATCTGTGGGAGAAGCTATGGCTTTGGGCCGCACATTCCAGGAATCATTTTAGAAAGCTCTTTGGTCATTGGAAACTGGTCATTCTGGATGGGGCTGTGAGTAGCTAAAGGAGCTGGACTGGGATTGGGAACAACTTAAGTATAGTCTAAGAGTTTCTGGTCTAGAGAGGATATATGTACTCTATGCGGCCATGAAAAGGGGTATGAGTGTTGAAGAAATTCATGCCCTATGTTATGTGGATAAATGGTTCCTATCACAGTTTCAGGAGCTTCTAGATTTTGAAGAGTTCCTCTCTAACACAAAAGTAGCAGAACTTAGTAAACTTGAATTTTATGAAGTGAAGATGAGGGGTTTTAGTGATAAGCAGATATCATATGCAACTAATTCATCTAAAAAAGATGTCTGATTCCACCACTTGTCTTTGGGTGTACGTCCAGCCTATAAAAGAGTGGATACTTGTGTAGCTACAGGTGCAAAATTAAATGTTTGGGGCCATCCTAAGTGCACTGTTAGGGAGGATCATTGGATCTAGGTATTCAGTCATCAACATTAGATCCTGTATAGGAACCTTGACAAATAATGGAATGTGGACGAGTTTGCCAAACCTATTTAAGGGGAGACAAGTTCATTGTTACAAATCAGTGTCAGCTTAGAGAACATCAGTTGAAGGTGTATTGTTGATCATTGTTGTGAGAGGCATTTGAAGGAGCTATGAGTAGAGCAGAGGCTTGTGACTAGGGAAAGCGTAAGAGACTGTGAGTGAGTCTTGCAAAGAAGGTGACTTCTCTCAAGGAGGGAAAATTCTAGGTCTGTTGCATTATGGACAGAGAAGCATCAATTACTTTGTAAATAGTATGCAAGATTAATAGAGCGGCACCTCATCCTTGACCATATTTTATGTTTTCCAAGGCAAATATAGATAAAAGTATATCATTATTTTGAAATTTTTTTTTACAAGAATCAACCAATTGGGAAGGATCTTTGACTTACCAAGAAGTTCCATAGCTGATAATCGCTTGCACAACGTAGAAAACTATATTAAAAATAGTTTTTACTAAAGTTCATGTATTTCTCATCAAACAAAAAATGTCAGCTGAAAATTAGGTCTTGGGATAAAAACAAATTACAAAGTTGTATATTTTCAACAGATATGTACTTACAAGAGTTTTGGTGGCATTGAGGTGCTTGAAGACTTCCTTAAGGTCATTATCATCATGGACACTCTTTAGGTTCCCATGTAAATGCACAGGGAGGGACAATCGTGTGCCTTCCAAACCCTTTGTACTTCCACTCTCATTTGATGATTTATTTGTGTCCATTTATACATCTACAAAAATTCAAAATAAAAATCAAAGACAATATGAGAAGCAATGTTAATCTAGTAAATAGGGATATAAATATAATAGCAAGGTTTTTTCAACTTCTGTTAATTAATGTTAAAAATTTCCATTCTTTCATCTAGAGAAGTTACATGTTAAAATAAAAATGGATTTTATAGTTGTATTCCCGTGACAACAAAAGAAGTGGCATAGCTCATTAAAAAATGCCATCACCATTGAAAAAGACCTAAGTCATGCCACCATGTCAAAAGCATCCGAAAGATATAATTTACTGTCCAATTAGATACGTCGACAATAGAAATATGCTATGTTACCAGGTCCAAGTTTGGTTCAAAAAGAATCCAGAATCTGGTCTGGTTCCCCTATGGAATCTGGTAGGGCATAAAATGGTAGAGCTAAAAGAAAAATCTGGGATGGACAAACCTGCATGTGTAACATTTAGATGATGAGTCATTCAAACTAATCAGCCAAATTATATCTTTTTTATCCATTGATTCTCTATGACAACCTACAAAATGTCATTTTGCCTCAACTCCTCAGATTATTGCAGAAGCCCGCAAGGAAAAGATTCCTTTTATGTTTAAAGGGAGTCAACTTTAAACATTCTTAAGTTCAAAATATAAATAGCTAAACATATGCATAACATATAGTTAAGAAAGAATCACAAATTTGGAAAATGCCTTAAGAGAGCACTCCAATAAAAAATTATGAACTCCTCAGATTAGCATTTAGGCTCATTAATCTCTGCACCCTACAAGCCAGGTAAAATTCTACCTAAGTGTGCAATTCTTGTAGAAGCTCATGATCAATGCTATCATCACATGTGTTTACTTCACTAGTAGAATTTGGCAAATAAATGACCAGGTGACTAAAACTTTTAGTCACATGACTAAAAATGATCATATTCTACCATATTTTCAATCACGTGGCTAAAAATTTTAGTCACGTGACTAAAACTGATCATGTTCTACAAATATAAATGACTAAATAAATGACCAATTTGGTCATCAGGTAA